>VZTV01066179.1:9321-24899 GCA_013400875.1 Anhinga rufa
CTCTCCCTCCCTCCCTCCCCCTCTCCCTCCCTCCCTCCGCCCTTTGCCCTGAGGGTCCGGCTGCCAGGAAGCGGGGAGAGGGAAAAAGAGATTGGGAAGGAGCGAGGGATCCGGCGGCATCTTCCCTCCAGCTGCGGAGCGGGGGTCCTTACGGGGAGAAAACTTGGGGCGGTGAAGGCAAATGTTACTCCCCGCCGCGCCGGTGCCCCGGGCGCGGGGGCTCCGGGGGCGGCAGCCGCACGCCGGGGTCCCCCGGTGCTACCGCGGAGCCCGGCCGGGCTGGAGCGAGGGGAGCAGAGAGGGGGAGCCCTCAGCCCACGGGAACTCACAGCTGGCTGTGGGTGTCCCCCCACCCACCCCCACCCGAGCCGCTTTGCGTGCTCCCAGGTGGGGAGGGGACCCCACTGTCCCCCCGGGCGCGGAGGACAAAGCGAGGGGTCTCTGGGGAGATCTATCGGGGGGTCGCTCCGTCTCCCAGGCCCCGGTAACCCAGCGGGAGGGGGCCGGGAGGCAGCGGGGAGAGGGGCTGCGGCGGGCGGGGAGGAGGTGGCTACGGCAGGACGCGTAGGGGGTACCCCAGCATCCCGCCTGGGGCTGGGAGAGCCCCGGAAGGGACCGACGGGTCCTTCCCACCGGTGAAACCCGCGGCACCCCGTTGCTGCAGGTAGCGGCGGGGCCGCAGGGCGATCCCCGTCCCCGGGGGCACCGCACCCCTCCTCCGGGCACACCGCACCCCTCCTCCGGGGCTGGGCAAGGACGGGCCCCGGGGACGCGCACCGCCCGCCGGGGCCGGGAGCAGAGCGCAGGCCTCCCGGGCCACCGGGGCAAGCCCCCGGCCGTCCCCCCATCCCAGACGGAGCTTAGCAGAAAGGTGGTGGTGGTGGGGAGGGCAGAGAGGAACCCCTCCCGGGGTGGAGGAAGGCGAGAAGAGCCGGGCTTTTCAGAAGGGAAGCTTCGCAACAAGACCGCAGCGCCGGCCGTGCCCGGGAGCTGCCCTTCGCCTCCCGCACGCCCCGCAGCTCCCGCGGGAGGCGGCGCGGAGCCACCCGCGGTCACGGCGAGAGCCCAGCGCAGCCCGGAGCATCCCCGCGGCCGGGCACCAGCCTCCGCTCCCGGCCTCCTCGGGGCCAGGAACTGGGTGTGCTTAAAATCAACCCGGCTAACAAGCCTGTTGTCCTCCTCACCCCACCCCCGCGTGTGAAACATTGTCATTAGGCGTCTAATATCTCCACCGCTTCCAGGGGGGAATGGGAAGAGGCTGCTCGAAAAAAAAAACAAACAAAAGAAAGTGTGTGAACTCCCAGCGCCCATATGCAGAGCACAATGCAAAGCGGGTTAATATCAGTTAGCAGTTCTGCAGTGACCTGTAAAGTTGCCTCTCTGGAAAGATTCTTGATGTATTACTTAACATGGCTACACAGTTATCTGTCTCGGCATTAATGCGTCCATTAAATCACTGTTGAGTAGCATCAACCTACTCCCGAGTCTTTCCGTCCCCTGGGAATATGGTTTCTAAACAGGATCAAACATGTGATGCTGACAAGTCATGAGATAAGTTATAATTAATTAGAGTTTGCTACATCCACAGAATGGGTACTTGGGGGAGTGGGGATGGACCGGGCCATTAAAGACTTCAGCCAGGAGGGAGGATCTATAATATTGAGTTGGGAAACAAGAAGAAGTAATAATCAAAGGTGGCCGAAGAAAACTGCAAACCTTTAGCTTTCAGAACTCAGTCAAGATTAAAGTTGTTCTTGATGGGAAACACACCATCCCCTTCTTAATGAAAACCATGGGGAGACTGATGCTGCGGATGGCTTCTTAAAGAGGGAGAGAAAAGCCTCACTCCAGGTTTGAGGACAAAAATCGCCACCACAATTTGCAAAGGGAAGAGGAGAAGGAGAGGAAGGAGCTGGGCGAAGGCACCCGCCTTGCCCAGCCGAGCGGGGAAACCGCACCCAGAGGTCATGTCCCCACTCGACACACATTTTTGGGGTCGTTTTGCAGATGTTCCCCTGATTTACAAAGACCCGTAGCATCCCTCCCCACCTGCCCCAGAGCGCCCTGGAAGCTGCCGAAACCCCTCTCCTCCTGGCAGACAAATGGCCCCTCTTGCCCTGGGCTGGGGCCAGCCTCCAGCCCTCCCCCTGCTCCCTCTCTGCTGGGAATGACAGTTAAAAATCAGACTGCAAACAAGTGGATTTTGGTCTGAGCTGCAATAGCCCTTATTTGCTTTGCTTTCACAAACAGCTGGGGGGGTGGGGGTGGGTTTACTTTCAGGCTGGCTGTAAAAGCCCCGCACGGGAGGGGAAAGACAGAGGACGGAGGTTAACCGGCGGCACGGGGTGTCTTTTCATGCCCTTTGCGAGTCAAAGCGATGGCTGGGTTTATTTGCTTGCTCTCTGCAATAAATGGGAGCCCTTCAGGTGAGAAGATGCTGGAAGGGTGGAATGACAGGACAGATTTACACCTGTCCTTACAGCTTACTCTGACAACCCCTATAGCCTACAGAAATGACCAGTGGTGCCGCGTAGTCTGGGGAAGCCAGCAGGTTCACTCTGCTTTTGTGGTGGTTTTTTCTGTCTGTTCCCCCCCGCCCCCACTTCTTACTCCCTTTCCCCCTTTTCTTATGGCACGACATGAAGCACGGAGAGATCGTCTGACTGATACGCTCCCACCAGCCACCCCCTGTCCCAGGAAGACAAATATCACAGCCCACCCCGTGGAGCCCCTTCTCGGCACATCCTTGGTTGTGCGGGGTGCCCAAGTTCTGTGGCCACCTCCAATTCTCAGCTGTCCCCTCCCAGCCAAGAAGGCAGAGGGGAGATAACCCCCCTTATGTCTGTCCGTCCCCNNNCCCCCCCCCGCCATCCCACCTCGATGACAGAGGCTGTCCAGATGCCTCTGGAATCTGGCCGGACCCGGCTGCCATCTTCATCTGAGGAGAGGACAAAGGTTGCATTCCCCATCTCCCAACCCAAGGGGCTGTTGCCACCTCCTAGTGCCTGCTGAAAGCCCTCCTCAAAGCCAGCTCTTAAGTGTGGCGTCTGGTGGAGCCAGGACCACTCAGCCCCGCATTCAGCACTCCTGGATGAAGGGCTGGCTGCAGCCATTCAGGCTGAGGGCATGGCGGGTGTTGCTGAGGGTCCTGTCCCCTCTAGACACAGGTAGAATGAGTTTCGGTAGCCCCTAGCCAAAAACATCTTGTGAGCAAGCAACGCAGCTCAACATCTCATCGCCCAACCTCACGCAAACATCCCTGAACAGGACCTTTGGATGCTCTCTTCCAGCATGGGTGCCTTAAGTTATATTCAAAGAGCCAAATATAAAAGCCACACGACACGGCAGCGTGTAACTGAGGTCTCCTGATGAATCCCACGTGCCCATGTTAGGTGACCACATTCCCAGGACAGAGCTCCTGGGCAACAAAGTGCTCAGACGTCCTACCTCCTGCGCGTCCCAAGGCACGCACAAAAGAAACACCAGGTTCTAAGCCGCTCTAAACATCTTCATCTAAAGTTTGATAGGTGCCACATTCTGTTCAGGATCTCCAGCTGCGATCCTTCTCCTGCAACAGGCAACGGAGCCACAGTCACGCGTTCTTACAAAAACCCCAGAGGTTTCTCACCTCCCCGTGCCTATTCTGAGGTTCATTCCAGCAACGATTTCCCAATTGCACAAAGTCAAACGGTTTCAACAGAAAAGACTGGGAATGCCTCACAGGAGGACTCCTGCCTCCCTGGGGCTAGGAAAGTATAGAGAACCTGACCCAAATGAGGCAAGCATGGGGATTTGCAAACAGGTCCCTCTGCTCATGGCGACAGCCCTAAGCCCTGGGCTGGGGTTATAGCCAGAGGCAAGCACTAGAGATTCCTCTAAAATCTTTGGGAACATCTAAGGGTTCGGCACTTCTGAAAATATCTTAAGGCTTCTTTGGATGCCTGGAGAGAGATTTCACAGCTTGCTTCCTTTTAATAGCTGAGTTTCAAGTCTCTGCCCAGAAAAATAGGCTGTGCAACTTCAGAGCGCCTTCCCTAGGATAATTAAGATTAATAACTCACCACTTCATCTATGATACACACCATTATTGCGTAGTAATCATGAGATAACATCTCATTCTGTGGTAAAACTCACCCCAGTGAAGAAGATGGACAAGGATATCATGAAGGGGGACGGGGGACGGGGAGAAGAGTGAAATCTTTTATAGCCTGGAGGTGCCTCTCCCTACCATGTTCCCTTTTGGAGGCTGAGGCTTACTGGGATGATTCTGCCAATGAAGACACTGCAGAAAGCAATGAGGCCAAGAATATCCTTTGAAAATGAAAAAAAAAGAGGGGGGAGGGGTTGGGTGATTTTTGCTTTTCCATTACGTTTTTTTGGACACCATTTTTGCAGGCTAGGCACAATGAGCTGAAACCAAGGGAAGAGTCAATGCCCAGATAACAGTGCCGGCAGCGCAGCGGCAGAGCAGAAATGCGGCAGGTTTCTCATCTGCAAGGTGAATACTTCAGCACAGCGATTTGCATATGACTACTCTGTAGAGTAAATGCCTTTCAGGGAAGAGGCAGAGATGCTCTTTGGAATTGGCAGGGGGAAGAGGATGGAATACAAGCCTATCCTGAATTGTCTCTTCTCCAGCCACTCTGGGGTTGATGGGGTGACATCTGAAGGGAGGCATCAATCCAGGTGCATGACCACGCCGGGTTAGACGTCGCAGTACGTCTCTCCATGGAGGTACTTACTCAGCCATTGCCGGCCAGAATTTCAGACAGAGGATGTGTTTGGTGACCTTGGATCAACCACAAAGTCAAGCTCAAGGTCTCGTTCGCATTGCTTTCAATGATCTGGACCCTGCCTCTCAGAGAAACCACTTCCCCTCCTGCTTGCTGGGATCACTGGAGGTGCTGGAGTTTATAGCAGGAGGAGCTTGCGAAGGGGAGAGTGCTGACAGCAGGCTTTGCTCAGTGAGAGGCCCTTAGCAAGACAACCCACTTCTCACCCCCATTTAGCAAAGCCTGGACGTGGTTACCTCCTGGTGGAGATCCACTTTTTTTCCATCAAGGCTTTCCCAGATGAGAATGCATGCGTGTTCTGCCCTGCTGCCCTGTCAGGTCCCACACACGCTGGATTTCCTTCCTGCTACTGCTCCCCTTCTGCAGAGCATACACAACACATCCAAGGCATCCCAGAAGTGCTGGGTTTGCTGCATCTCTCCGAGACAAAGCCTATCTGCATATATTCAATGACCACGTCTGGGAAGTCTGGATGTGTTCAGCATAGACATAATTTCCAGGCACAGAAAAGGGTGTGCTCAGAAACCTCAGACATTTTCTAAGCCTACACAAGCCATGCCATGATGAGATAGTTTGTCCAGCAAAAGAAGTCCTGAAGATGGAGCACATGGCTGGGAAACATCAGAGTTGGAGGAAGTTAAGGACACTCAGAAGACACTTCCAAACGTGCAGTTTTTCTTGCATGACACACAGGGTCACTCTTGTCAACAAATATCCTGTTTTAATATTTCATTAAACTTTAATGGTGTACTTTGAGCCCATGATATAGGCACAGTCAACAAACCTAAAAATCAATTAATCAGTCCCTAAGCGAATACCCACTGAGAGAGAAAAAGGCTCCCATTAATTTCTCCCGACTTCAGGTCAAGCCCTAAATGTATAAAGATCAAAAGACCTAGAGATTAGCATTGAGCAAAGTCATCAGCGGTGGGATTTCCAAGGGCCACACTCAGCCCCTTGCAAGTAGATGGGCAAAAAATATTGACCCAAGAATTTTCAGTTCCCTTTTTTTGCAATGAAGCAACTCTTGATTTATTTTTTTTTTTTTAAAGAAAGGCAACGGTGAAAGAAGTTGTTTGCACTTTTTACCACACGTGATAGTTTTCCTAGAGGTGTGTGTGTGCAAGGCACACACACATCCACACACACACACATCACTCCCAAGTTCCTGAGAAGAAGAGTGACAGCCAAATTGCCTCGCAGCCTTCGCTCTTTGCACATCACCCCTGCCAGGTTTGCACCGAGAACAGGTGGCTTTCGCACCTAGCACATATTTCTCTTGGCTGAGTGTTAACAGTGAAATCAAATCCTTTCCTTTGACCTAGGAATTTTGATGGGAGAGGGAAGGGTGTCTTGTTTGAGGGGGTGTGGCACTTCTTTCTGCAGGAACATTCATCATTTCTCTGCTGAAAAAGAGACCAATAGCCCATACCCCGTGCCTGTTATTACCCCGTGAATTCAAAGGTGTCTCATTTTTAATGGGCCCTTAGCAATAATGCAGGCACCTCATCATTTATCATCTTGCGCTGACATCTTCCTTGATGCAGAAAGCTCCTGAATGGCACTTCTAAAAGAGGTTTCAGCAGAATGAGCCGTGAGGGGTCTTGTAGTTTTTCCTACAGTAAAGCAAAGGGAGGGCCCGAGGCACCATTTATGCCTTTGCGCAGGAAAGAGTGACAATATCAGACACCGTATGTTCTCCTCTCTAGCCTATCTCCAGGGGAAGAAAACCAACCTCTGAGGGCAACGCCTCCCTTTTCAGCAAGGGCAAGAGGGATGAGATGCAGCAGCGCAGGCAGGAGAGCCCTGCTCCCACCTCCTTCCCGCATGCCGTGTCCTGGTCGGAGCCAGCACAGCGTGGAGATGCCCCTGTGCAGGCCAGAACTGACCGAAATTACTTCCTCTCCCTCTCGAAGTAAAGCAGAAATGAAGGGGTGAATCACAGCTTTGACCTACAATTTGAAGCCTGCTTTTTTCCCAGGGCTTTAAGGAAATCTCGTGTTAAATCCATAGCCGAGTCCTAAGGGAGACAGGCAAAACATCCTCTGACACAGCTGACCTCCTTTCTCTCTCTCTCCAAGAAGATGTTTTTCAAGGAAAGAAGCCAAAAAATCAGCTTAGGGAAATGAGCAGAGCTTGGCTGGGTTGGTAGGGCTGAGCTGTCTTCGGCCAGGCAGGCACTGCCTCCTAACCTGCTCCTATGCAAATCCCACCGCCACCACCAACAGTCTCGCTTTGGCAAGGCTGCTCTTTCCTCCTTGTAGCCAGGTCTGTGCAAATAAAGTCTTGCCACAAATCCATTTGCAATGGCCTTAAATGGCAACAGCTGATTTTGACGCTCGCAACAGTAAATCTTCCATTTTCCCCTCGGAGGGCTTGGCAGCGCGATGTTGATTTTCTTCTCCGAACCTTGCCTGGCAAAGGTTTCCCTATCTCATAGCCTCATGCAAGCACAATGCTCTGTAATTACCGGGTCCGGAGTCTTTCATTCAAGTGCCTTCAAGGACTTTGAAGCATGAAGAATTTGGACTGGGGGGGCCCCGAGGCATGAACCCAAGGATTACTTTGCCCAATTTACTTATGAGTAAACTGAGGCACAGCAGAACGGAACCTCTAATTTTCACGAGTCTGTTCATTCAGGGTTCCTCGTTTTCCACACTCCCAACTCAAAAATGCCCTAAAGGCTTCAGTATTCAGGGCTGCTGAGCAGCCAAATATTTGGCGGAAGGGTTTTGCAGAGCTCCAGAAAGTCAACTCCATCATCTTCCAAACCGCCCACTCAAAAAAAATCAGGGCATCCAAAACTAGTTGTTTGTTACGCTCAGCTGATAATAGGGTGTGTTATTAATGATCCCAAATCTCAACGTTTCTGCGCTTTCTGCACTTGAACAGATATCTGGAGGGAAAAATAGGAAAGCAGGTAATATCTTCCCCCTCTTCTCCCTGAGAGCTCAGTGTGTGGGCAAAGGGTGGGAGGAAGGGAGGTATTTCCAAACAGCTTCATAGGATGCTCAGCGCCCGTGCTTGCCAGGAGACACCTCTGTTGCAAGAAGCACGTAGTGCCACGAGCACTAGAACAGAAGGAGCGTGGCCTGGTTTCCAGCAGATCTGCACCCACGGCTGATTGCCCGCTTTAACTAAGTTACACTAAGGCTCAGGCATGAACTCATCCCTCGTTTGTCCCCAGGGGTTCTGCACAAGGGATGTGAATCTGTCGAGTGATTTCTCCAGCGTCCACTAACGCATGGTCACCAGTGACCGCTTTATCACCCACTCTGGGTACCAAGCAGCTGTCCCCACTGCAGGTTCTCAGGCCTCTACCCAAAAATGAGTGCTTGCTGTAATACCCCCTGCTTTAGTGGGGATCACTAATGGTCTCCTCGTCTATCCTACCGTCATCTATTTCACAAAGCTTTTAGGAAACTGTCACCATTTGGTCGACTTTGACTGAAACCACCATTTGCATTCAAAAGGTACTAGGGGAAGGGGATGGAGGAGAGGGGCAAAGCCACTTAAACCTCCTTTTCCTAGCAACGGTCTGAAAAAAAAAAAAAGAAGGAATAATTGTGTACTGTCCACATGCAGCCAGAGAAGAAGCTACAGGAAAGAATCCATCAAAGAAGGAAAGGAGATTCAGATATTCAAGGAAGAGATTTCCAAGCTGCCTTATGATTTTTCCTCCAGGATCTCATTGCAATAGGCACTGTGCAAACACACAGTGAGAGACAATTTCCTGCATTAGATATATTAAAATCTAAGCTGCAGAGACAGAAAGAGTGTGGGAGTGAAAATGGGAGGGTTAAAGCAAATTGAACTGACTCACCCCAGGTTACTTATCTGGTCAAGAATAGAAACAGGGAGAAATAATCCAAGGCTCCAGAGTGCCAGTCCAACACTCTGTACTTCAGACAAGCTTGCTCCTACCTACCCCTTTGATTTGTTCATAACACCAGGAAACAAGGGCCACCTCCTATCAAAACGAGAAGCTAGGCAGCAGCCAAAAAGCAGCAAACAGAGAAATACTGAGAGAAGACCGTCTGAGAATGCCAAATACTTGGGAGAATAAAGTGCCTGTTGCCAATAAAAAAATGATGGTGTCACAGGCAGGCTGGAGCACATCGGCACGGCTCCCCAGCAGCCAGGGCTCTGCTCATTAAGCACCAGCAGGATCTGCTCCACATTATCAATCACTAGTGCCAGGTACAGTAGAGGGGAGCTGCGAGCTCAGTCAAGGCCATACCCCAATTAGGAAAGCACCAACATGTGGTCCCAAGCCAGTGATCTGGATGTGCTGGGCAGGGAGAGAGACGGATGATAAAAAGAGAAAATAACGCCAAAATAGTGATGCAAATTAACTGTTGTGAGTAAAGGAAAAGAGAGCGGAGTCCGGTGCTGGTAAAGGTGAATTAAACCTTCCTTATCCCTATGAACCCCTGAAAGAGTTAACAAAATAGTAGGAAAAGGAGAACAGAGATTCTAATTTATGGAGAGGTTCAAAGGGCTTTTGATAAAGCCCTTCAGTAAAGTCTCTGAAGGAAATTTTATAATCATGGGGTTGGGAGATAAAGTGCTGTCATAGATTAAAAACTTGTTGAGACAGAAAACAGAGGAGAAGGAAATAAATGGCAAATGACCAGCATGGAAATAATTTAGGAGAGGTGTCCCCAGGATGAATTTGGAAAGTGGTTAACTGTAGTATGACTTTATGACTAATAGCAATTAGACCTGGTAGAATAATAAACAGAAGCATACTAACAACGTCGATCCCGTACCCATTGCCTGCATGTGCTGCAACTGAGAGTCTGATCTAGAACAACCCATCAGTCTTTTTTGATTACTTCAGGGAGGATAAAAAAAGTGTTATTATTCCCATTCATTCCCCATAAAAGTAAGAACAGAAACATTTCAATGACACCTCTCTGTCCCCGCACTCCCTCCGCGGGCAGGCATTTCAAGAGCGCACTGACAAAGAATACCTGGCACCGGGAAAGCGGAGGAGCAGGATTTTCTTTTTTTGCTTTTGATTGCAATACAGTTTTCAGTGATTCCCTCCCCCTCCTTTCTCCCTTTCCTGAGCTTGTATGGGCTGGGGCCCACTGGATGAGAAATACCCATGGGAGAAAGCGAGCATTGTGCTTTGCTGGCAACTAAAAACTGATTTAGCTAAGTCAAGCTTAGGTGAGGATGCTTGCAAATCCCGGGGGGATCCAAGAGGATTATACAGAAGGGTGGGATACCAACAAATAGAGCTGAGCAGCAGCTAGACATCAGCCTAAACTGGGCTTTCCCAAGTCAGTCCCTTGAGTTTGAAAGGGATGAGGAAGAAGCGGTCCTGCCACCAGCTGCCTCTCAAGACCTGCTCCCGCTGCCCCCGCGGAGCCCCCGCATGCCCTCGCCTGCTCAGCCGGCCAGGGCCAGCCCGCAGCCTGGGCAAGGAGCCCTCTGAAGCTAAAAGGTGCTTTGCAAGGAGCGAGGACGGAGATTCTCTTGGCAGCAGCACGGCACCGGAGTGATTCTCCTGCACGCTGTGAGGAGACGCTAAGCTTCTGCAGGTGCCACGCGCGGCAGAGGGCACGTGAACAAACTCAAGGCATCTTTTACCAAAATCGGTGCAGAAAAGATGACGGTGAAATGCCCTTTTCCTTTTCCCACCTCCCAAACACAGGAAGACATCAACTACCTGGGACGCTTTCCACACGCTGGCTGTCCCCCACCTCAGCAGCTCCGCTCCAAGATGCAGGCTTGGAAAAGATCCTTCACACCAAGCCCAGCCCCTTGCTATCCTCAGACAAAAAAAAAAAGAGCAGTGTGGAGATGAACCAGATTGCACCGTGCATTTCAACCAGCCTTTAATCAAGTCATGCGATCTCAAGACAGTTTGGAAACGAATGAAAATGGATACATTTTAGGCACGCTGAGGGCAGGGAAGGGAAGGGCTGGACGTGGCCGCTGCAGGGGCATGAAAGGCGGCACGGGTGTTCATGGCGGGTCCATGCTCTCCCCGTGCCCCTGGGGAAGAGCGAGGCAGCTGCTCTCAGCAAGAAGGTGCTTGGCATTTTAAAAGAACCGGACTCTGAGTAAGGAAACGGTTGCAGGAGTATTGATTGCACAAGATAGCTGGTCGCCTAGCTCGTCTTTGTGAGTCTTTCTATTTTTTTTTTTCCTCCCCAGCGCGCCCACAACGCCAGCCCTTTTATGACAGAATCATTTTAGTGAGCCTAAACACAATGTGCCTTACAGCTGTAATTCTGGGACTCCTTGAGCATGAATCATATGATGCACAGAGCTGATAGTGGGGGCAGAGGCATTTGCTTCGTTTCCAGACAGAGGGATGGAGTCAGACTCCATCCGGCTGAACCAGTGCTACCACCGCTCCCGCACCTTTTTCCAAACACCACGTCAAAGCAGAGCCAGGTACCTGTATGAACCCTGTTTACTAAAAACCACCCTCCTGAGCCGCAGCGTGTCTGAGGAATCAAAGTGCGGCGTTGCTGTTGAGAGCTCAAGGCATTCCAGCCCCTGGTCTCTTGCAAAATCTCATGACCTTGTGTAGGCAAGGCCATAAAATTCACTTGTTCGGCTTCATTCTCAGACTTTCATTGAGTTTGACTCAGGGAAAAACAAAACAAAACAAAACAAAACCCACAAAGTATTAGAAATAAAAATAATACCAAAGGGAAGGGAGTTTGCGGGGAGGGAAATCTCGCTGCCCTTCCCTCCTGCCTGGAGCTACGGCTGTCGGGGACCCAGTGGCAGAGTCGCTGTGAGCTGTCACTGCAAGCGGTGGAAAGGCTCGCGGGCAGGATCATGCCTATGCCTATCCCTGTCCCGGGAAGATGGGCAGCAGGGCTCTGCAGGGCACTGAGGGGAAGCAGGAACGGGTGAACTGGGGACGATTGCATCTCACTGCTAGACGGATCGTCCCTTCGGCGGCAGCCAAGGGGCCGTGGTGGCAGGAGCCTTAGTAACAGCCACTGGGTTTTCATTATATTTTTTTTTAGTTTTCACCCATTCTTTTGCTCCTTTCTAAGCCTGTCAGATCTGAATCCATCTGTCCAGACCTCCCGGAAAAAAAGCAGTAAAGGAATCTTTGGGATGGAGATTTGAGAGGCAGGGAAGGATCTAAGAGCATGCACAGGTGCCTTCCTCCGAGCAGGATTGTGTATTTCTCCGAGGCCCAAAGCACACTGGCATCATTCCACTGACTTCAGAGAAACTATGCTACCTCAGGACTGGATTCATTTTCCTTAAGCAAATGTTCATAACACTTTTTTTCACTCACTTTGGTGGAAACCAGCACTGTCCCCACCATCCTCTTGTTATACAACACATCTCCAACACTTCGCTTACATTTTATTTCTGTAGCCTCACTCAAAAGATCACTGGTGCAAAAAATACACAATTTTTACTATTTGTAGGTCATAGGATTTCACAGGTATGAGTGTCCTTTTATAGCATAGAAGCAAACAGCTAAGAACGTATTTTGATTACCCTTTAAAACTTGCAATAAAGGTGTTAAAAGGAAAGAGTGTTTTTACGTGCTGTGTCAAGCTGTAATCTACTCCATATCTCACACGCACGCTCTTCCAGCAGAGTGCAGTTGTTTCAAGTCTGTCTCCAATGTTGGTTGGTTTTTTTTTTCCCCCAAGTAGCGCTTGTATAACCAGCAAAGGAAAAGCAGAAAAGCATATCTGTGACTGGCTTTTTAAAGTAGCAATTCAATGTTGTTATTCTCCTGCCCCAAGGAGTTATGTATGACGCTGCTATTGCCATCCCATGGGAGATGATAAGAAAGTTTGGGCTCAAGTTACCAGCAGAAACCCTGGGCCGGTGACAGAGAACCCTTAGTGCCCTGCTAGCGCGGAGCAGCCTTATGCCGGATCCGCAGCTCCAGCACTCAGCTTTCTCCTGGCCCGCTGTCCGCAACTCCATACGTCCCTGCATCGGAGTGGAGATGGGGCCGGGGGTCAAGCTGTGGGGTCTCTCGGTGTGCGGGTCCTGCAGTGCCCAGCCTTGTCTCCAGCCCCATCTACAACACCGGAGGACAATTAGGGGGCCTACAGCTGGAATGAGAGGAGCCAAAGAGCTAAGCAAGGCGGTGGGAAACGCTTAGGAGATAAGCTCGGGCTTTGTCTCCCTTTTGCTGAGAGCTCTAGCAATGGCAGCGCGAGCAGAGAATACTTCTTTTACCCTTTAGCTATCTGTCATGAAGTTAGGGGAGGAGGGCGCTTAAATGCCATAAAACCATCCCCTAATCCCCCTCCCACTAGAGAGAGACAGTTGTCAGGAGTGCCTGTCTTCCCAAGCCTGCCGGCAGCCCTGCGTGACACCTCCGAGACACTATTATCATTAGCCGAGATTCCCAAACGACTCCCCGCGCAGTCCCATCCCCGCAGCCCGCGCATCCTCCTCCGTGCTCCTCACCCTGAAGCGCTGCTCAAAGGCCGCCCGCAGCCAGCGATGCTTCTGCTCTCTCGCAAGCCCGGCTTAAAAGCCACAAGGCAAACACAGCTCAACTCCTGATCAGCTTAAAAATAAACAAACGGTAACTCTCCTAAAACAGAAGAGCTCAAACAAATAATTATCACCTCCCCCTTGACTCTGGCTAGCAGGGCCACAGAGAGCCGGCTGCTCTCTGCTTCTGTGTGGTCTCCCCTATAGACAGACTAAGTCACTGAAACTTAACGAGTTACTGCTCGTTAGCTGAACCGCATTAACTGCCTGCGTGCGTGCTCCCTACGGACAGTTGGGGTAAAGTAATTTTATTTGTATCGGGAATGGGCTAGGACAGCATTTTCCAGCCCCAGAGTCTAAAGCTGGTTTCTAAGAGGTTTGCAAAGGTAACTGGAAAACAAACCACTTGTCACCAGGGTTAAACCACTAACTCGGGGATCCACACCCAGTGGAAAAAAAAAAAAGCGTTAGAGGGCTGGCAAAGATGGAAATCACTGGGCCAAGAGCATGCCAAGAGCACGCACTCAGCTGGTTAACACAGCCCCGCTGATAAGCGGCAACTCCTGATGTTTAATTGCGTGCAAGTACCTGTCCGTGCTTTTATTCCCCAGGTGTGAGGAGCGCCTCGAGACGGTGCCGATTGCAGCAGCCGCTCTCTGCTTTACACGCAGCGCAGGGACACCCAAAGGGAAAAGAAATAAGTAAGCGAACAATCAAAGTGCTCATTTCAGAGGAAAGTTTCTATGTTGGAACTGCCAGAGACGGAGGGTTTGCCGACTCCAGAGAAAAGCTGTGCCCCGGCTATTTTTAATCTATCTCTTTCAGAGTGCTTCAAACCATGATGCGTTCAAAGCATTTTTTGAAGTGTGACAAATATTTTTAGGAAGGGGAAAGGCAGGAAAAGTTACGTGGGGTGAAAAGGGAAGGAGAAGGCTCAGCTCCGGGTGACTTCTCATTTGGGATGGGGTAAGAGCAGCCCCACGGACAGTTAGCGCCGAGCAGCTGACAGGCTGCGGCTTGTCGGCGCAGCCCTGCCCCTGTGTCAGCAGAGCTGTAGCCGAATAATTATACTTCTCTCTCTCTGGACATTTGCACAGAGGCAAAGCTCGAGGCGCAAACCTAAAGCAAATTGCATGGTGGCATCTGCGTGCTAATAAGATGCCTCTGCATTTGAGAGCGTGAGAAATAAACTGCAGGAGTATGAACAGATGACAAATGTCATCCCCGTTCCTCCTAGGGCTATGGGTGTCCCTGCTAAGGAAGGGTTTCGACCCGGGTTAACCCATCCTCTGTCAAGGCCTTCCTTATCCATCTCCCGCAGGTGAACTCAGGGCTGAAGCCTCTCGACGCGCAGTTCACGGGAGCCTTAGATGGAAGACCAGGGCTTCGGCATGGGAACGCCAGCTGCACCAGGGCGGCTTGAGCCAGGCCCGTCCGGGAGGGACCGGTTTGTACAAACAGTTTTTCTCCAGCAGCCAAGCTTTTGGAGAAGCCGGTTATTTAGGAATACTTGAAACCTTTGGGATGCTGGATTTTTTTAATGTAGCCTAACTTGGTTAGGATCTCTCATCTTCTGTAGAATACTACAGTTTTATTTCAGGGTGGAGATTTCATATGAAATCCAAATGGACTTTATGATACATTTCTGTTGCCAGCGCTTTTAATAACTTCTGAGATCAACGAAGCAATGCTGTTTTCAGAGAATGTTCTGTACAATCTGCCCAGATATCCAAATAGCAATATAGAAGTATTGAAAGAAAAGGCGGCCCTCTCTTCTGTCATGACAAGAAATATATTTGCTATCGTATTATTGACAGATTGGTGATCAGCAAAAGTAAACATCATTTTTTACTTGTATTTTTTGTAAACCTTTCTCTGCGCCATCTATCTAATGAACTCACCCCAAACAGCATCTCCAACTGGTGCCGCACTATCATTTATGCTGCTGGGCTAATAATTTAATTTTCATTGGGGGGAGGATGGAGGGAAAGAGATGATTTTACTAAATTGCTTCACTTTGGATAATGTTCATCCTCTGGCCACTTTTGATTTATACCTGCCATTGATGTTTCCAGTTTCTTAGAAATTAATTCCCTTATTTAAAAGAAAGAAAAATACCCTGACTGGCCACGAAGGGAGCCCAGCACTGCGGAGTATTTGATAGGGCTTGACCAAGAAGGGGCAGGTAAAGCCTCTCCTGCACACTTCCCGGCCCCAAGGGCAGGTTTGGGGCCAGCAGCTGCCCGCCGAGCCCTGCAGCTCCTCGGCCAGGGATGCGGGGCAGGAGCAGCGGCGGGCGGGCGGGCGGGGCGGGGAGAGGCCCCCGGCCCA
>VZTV01066180.1:0-17985 GCA_013400875.1 Anhinga rufa
GGCTGTCTATTACCTGGCTCAAACTAGGTATCCAACTATATGGCATCTGTGTATGTGTGTATGTAATTTGAAATGTTCTGTAATATACGGTTCACCAAAAGCCATTTTCCACACTGAAAACAATGAGGACCCAAAGTATTGGCTTGTGCTAACCAGTCTTGATGCTGTTATGTTTTCTTGGCATTTTGGTCAACTTTGAAAACAAATTTAATTGCTACTGTATTAAAAAAACCCAATAAACTACCATATTGTTAATATTCTCCAGCTGTCTATCATTTCCCTACATGGAACTGCAAAGTGACATTTGAATTGTAATTTATTTTTACAAATTAAGAGCAGGGCCGTTATGCCAGCCCTATAAGACTCTGGGTGTTTGCCACAGCCAATTACTGTGGAAACTGCTTAAACAAATAAATGTTTGGATAAGGATCCGGAATAAACTCCTCCATTTAAAAAAAAAAGTCATTAAAAATATCATGACCAAGTTGTCCCAGCCACTTCATGTGTTTGTTGCTAAACCTATACCCTTCCCTGGAATTCTTCACTGCAGGTCTACAAAAGAATAAATGAAAAACTGCTGTTCTCCCACTTAACGTATAGCAAGCAGCCTTTAAATACAACTCTTCTCATCTGTTACATTCCAACCATATTTAGCTGTTTTTATCAGAGTTGAGTGGTAGGAAATGATCTGTGGGGGTTTTGTAACACTGAAGTATGAGGATATGCAAGTACTGCTTTGAATCCAACATAATCCTGCTCATGAACTTGTCCCATTGAAATCAAATTCATAAAAGCATACCTGTACACACCCTTCCTGAATTCAATTCTAAATGCCTCTGTTACTGTAATCCTGCTTACTGTGGCAAATCTTGCTTCTTCAGGGAAAATCATAGCATAACAAGAACGCAATATCTTGCCATTCTGTACTATTTCCTTCAATCTTTCCAAACAGTGCAAATGAACAAACAAGCAAATGCACAGATGGCACATAAACTAAACCAGTACATTTTAATACTTATCAATGAATACAGAAATACACACGGGCATAATTTTACACAAACTGAAGGGGGGACTCTAAAGTATTAGACTGATTATTTCAGAATTTAAGTTTTAAAAGCAATATTTGCTTTATGTGGATTCAAATAAAGTAAGAGACATGCTATTTGGTCTATTATGTGACATTGAAGCCCACATGCAACGTTATCAGACTAAGTTACTAATTTTCTTTTCAATGTTCAGTATTTTATTAGATCTATCTAGGTTTACTTTAATATTATTACACACACACATTTATTTTATCTTATTTACAGTTACAGCTTTTGTGCTTTTCTTGCTGTAATCACAGGGTTCCCAAACAACGAGGTTCCCAGTCGATGTGATATTTATCACATTATCTGTGTTCATGTTTCTTATTTCTAGTTGCAAGTAAAGAAGCTTCTTTCTATGGCAATATTGGCTCCAGAGCTCTTAACTTCATACATAGAGCACGAAATGTTCCACTATGCCAAGGAGCCTCTAACTGTTGCTCAAATTCATTCTATTTATAGTGAAGTTAACACAGTCCACTTTCCCATAGTTTTATATCTTAAGCTTGATCCCTGGTGTAGATTTTCTTGTAGCTAACAAAGGTTGGACTCATGCTCCATCCTTCCCCTGAGTGAAAAAGTAATAGGGTCTCTTTCTGCTGTCCAACAGCTCACTTTTACAAAATGTTTCAGGACTTGGCACTTTTGACACCTCTGGTCCTCTGAAAAATGTCATTGAGATTTAATCTTTGGTTTAAAAGATTTGTGTTTGGAGGGGTAGGGGAAAAGGCAGAAAGGAAAAGCAGATACACAGAGACATAGAGTCACAGACATGCAGGCCACAGAGGAACAATGATGTGAAGAATCCCAAAACCTAGGCAGAGCCAACGGTGCACCCTGACCCAGCTACTCCCAGGGTTGTTGCAGGGGGACAATCAGCCCCGTTGTCCAGATGAGAGACCCACCAGATGAGTCAATGGGAGATGTTCTCCCTGGTCACCTTACAGACTGAGGGGATTAGAGGGCTATGGGACTCATCATGGGATGCTGGGAAGAGCATTTCTGGGATGGGGAGAAACCAAGGTCTGGGAAAAGGAGGGATCGAGGTGGTTTGGGATTTTTGGTAACTAGTGCAGGAAAACAGATAGAAAAGATTATAAAAGCAGCTGTCACATATAAACAGGTGGCTAGTCAGTACACTAGTCTAGCCGTGCCCTGTTCCTGGTCACCACACTCTGTCCCATCTTCTTAGTAAAGTCTGTTTCTGACTATTTTCCTGAGTAAGGGGCTCTCTATTCTGTGTGCACTTGTGTGTATGGAGTTCCACCCACTGCAGAGGACCCATTTGTCTCTGGTGCTGGTAACTGCAGAAAGTAGAGAGCATGCTTATTTTGTGGGTGTCTACGTCAGGCCATACTACAATATTTTTAGAGCAGAATACTAAGGTGCTGCTTTTGGTCCTCTTGGTCTTAATTTGTGATTACCAGGCTGACTGAGGGAACTTTTTCCTCCTTTTTTTTCACAGCAGTCATCTATGGAAAAGTCTAAATTGGAAACACTTGATTACAAGAAAGAAGGAGCTGGCTGTTAGCATCTGATCTGACTCCTCAGGTGTTTCTTCACTCAACTCCCCATCTTTTCTCATCATTAGCTATGAGCTTTTTGGAGACACTGAGTATAAAGAAACATTGGCCCAACAGCCCAGTCCTCTGCAAGCAACTGTGTTACATGTAATACCCTATATGAATTGATCATGGTCCAGCTCAAAAAAAAACCCTTCACTTTTCATAGCTATTTTTCTTTACTGGAAACAGGGTTAAAAACTTAAGTGCTTGAATGATTAAAAATATACTTTAACAATGTAGCTTCAGTGTCCTCAGTCCCGCTTAAAATTAATTTATTCTTCTGACCCTTTGCTCAGATACCTCTTCTCCCCCTACAGACCTTCTAGCTCCTTTTATATTTCTGACCAGTAATTACAATCCCTCTCTGTTTTACTGGGCTAGACAAACCCTTCTCTATTATCCTTCCCTGTTATTTCTTCTCTGAAAGACTTGCTATCCCTGATGCTGTCTAGTATCTCACCACTGTCACTTATCCAGATGTAGTCCATCTTTCCTGGTTATTTAAGCTTAACCCTCCAGGAGGAATTTAAAGCTCCTTTCTCCAATGGTGCACAGCAAACATTACCTGAGCAAGGATGTAGAAATGGTTCACAGCTGAATAATTCCACTTCATCATTAACTCAAAAAGTTCAGTTGATTCTTGATTCTGTGCATATAACATACATGTTCACCCAGCAAACTACTGAAACTGATTTGCATTTAATGTCTTCCTTTTAATGTTCGCATTGCCTCTAGGGCTAATTATAAAGGAACATACTGGATAATTAGAATGCTTCTATTTTTTAAAGATATCCTTCTGTTAAACAGCATAAAAGTCTATTTTTTTAATGAAGGTATTTTAACATTTGAAATATGGAAGCTTATGAATTGATGCCTTTTTATTAAAAAGTACAAAATGGCAGAAACACATAAATATATAAAGTATAGGAATTCATAGGGTAAATCATGCTAATTAAGAGTTATCATAACAAAAAACTCTTTCATCTTGTTTATTTGTTTTATTGATTTATTGATACATGCTAGAGGCTTGTGATGTGAGAGAACAGTGCAGTCCAGCAGTCCTTCCCATAGAAATAGTTCCAAAGGATATTCCAGAACTGGGGCTGCAAAAAGATAAAAATTAAATTTAAAAGTATTACCAAAACTATTAGCACAACAAAATTCAAACATATAAATATGCCACATTTAGACTTAGACTGGACAAAACACAAGACAGAACACAGAGTCTGGACTCAAAAGAGATCTTACAAAGCACAAAACTAGAAAAAGACTGGCAATAGTGGTATAAGAAGTTGGATTTCTCCTGATTTCCCCTTCCTGAAGTCTGTATTTTTTATTTTATTTAAAATTATTGTTTAAAAGAAATGATTGGAAGTGTGAAATGAAGTCTGGAGATAGAAATACTGAGGAGACACCCAAAAATTATACTTACTGTCTGGAAATGAGAAAGGTTAAGGCAAAGGAACTTCTGATTAAGTACTTAATCAAAGCGCAGGTCTGAGCTCAGGCATTGAGGATGGAGGAAGCAAGAAAGAGTGAGCAGAATATCTTAGTGTAACCATGATATTGTTAAGAGGCTTGGTGCCACTGGGGGTGCCTTCACCTTCCACACACAGTAGGGGTAGGGACCTCTGTGATGGAGACTCCACAGAAGTGGTGATCATATTTTGGGCAGCTCTTGCTCCAAGATCTAAGGGTAGATGCAGAATAACTTGCATTGGACAAGCCCAGAGCGTACCTTGCATCTTCACCAAACCCCCAAAATTACAGCTGAGACAAAGTGGATCCACTCCATCTCCCATTTATGTACTATGTGTAGAAGGAGACTAGGTGTAAGCCTTTTGGCATCAAGATAGATTATTAAATACAACTCTGTAGCCATTTTAAATTCAGGTGTCTTTAAGCACCACGAGGATATGTACTTTAATCCACATCACACAGTAGGTAAGCAGTATAATCAGGAACAGACCCCAGATTTGCTGGTAGACCCACACAGAATTAAACCCAGGATGGATGGCTGAAAGAATGGCACCAAAGAATGAAATAAGATCAAATGTGCTTTTCTGAATGCTTTGGGAAAAAAAAAAAAAAGAAAAAAAAAATGTTTTTTCCAGCACTCCAATCCCATAAGCACCCTTTTGTTTTTGGTGCTTGATGATATTTGGTTTCAGTTTGAGGTTTTGCTATTTTTCTTTTAAATGAAGTAAAGAAATATATACTAAATAAAATAGAGACTGTACTTGACCTCTAACATTTCATGAAAGGGCTTGTTCTGTTTACCACATTTAAATGAAAAACAACTTCAACTGGAGCAGCAAAATAAAAGACTAGAAGGAACAAGGCAGTTGGATGATAGGACGTTTTCCTAACAGCAAACTCTTTTCAAGGTAGGCCAAGATTATGGGACCAAACATTTAAACAGATACTTGGCAGAGACCTAAATTCACTGGAAACTGAGTGGTTTACAGCCATGATATGTCTCTGAGGCAAATGTCCTGGGCTGCTTTTATTCACAGAATCACAGAGCGGTGGGGGCTGGAAGGGTCCTCCGGAGCTGCCCCCGTCCAGCCCCTGCGTGAGCAGCACCCCCAGAGCAGGGGGCACAGGACCGCGTCCAGGCGGGGTGGGAATGGCTCCAGGGAAGGAGACTCCACAGCCTCTCTGGGCAGCTTGGGCCGCTGCTCTGGCACCCCCACAGCAAAGGGGTTTTGCCTCAGATTTCAGTGGAACTTCCCCTGTTCCAGCTTGTGCCCGTTGCCCCTTGTCCTGTCGTCGGGCACCGCTGAGAAGAGCCCAGTCCCACCCTCCTGACACCCGCCCTTCAGATACTGATAAGCACTGAGGAGATCCCCCTCAGCCTTTTCTTCTCCAGGCTGACAAGCCCAGGTCTCTCAGCCTTTCCTCACCAGGGAGATGCTCCATCCCCTGAGCATCCTTGTGGCTCTGCGCTGGCCTTGCTCCAGCAGCTCCCTGTCCTTCTGGCACNGATGAATATATTGAACAGGACTGGACCCAGCACAGACCCCTGGGGAACACCACTAGTCACTGGCCTCCAGCCAGACTCTGCCCCATTGATGACAACTCTCTGAGTTCTGATGTTGAGCCAGTTCTCAATCCACCTCACTGTCTTCTCATCCAACCCACTCTTCCTTAGCTTGGCTGTGAGGATGTTATGGGAGACAGTGTCGAATGCCTTGCTGAAGTCAAGGTAAACAACATCCACTGCTCTCCCTTCATCGACCCAGCCAGTCACCCCATCATAGAAGGCTATCAGGTTGGTTAAGCATGATCTCCCCTTGGTGAATCCATGCTGACTGCTTCTGATAACCTTCTTTTCCTCTACATGCCTGGAGATGACCTCCAGGATGAGCTGCTCCATCACCTTTCTGGGGATGGAGGTGAGGCTGACTGGTCTGTAGTTTCTCGGGTCCTCCTTCTTGCCCTTTTTGAAGACTGGAGTGACATTTGCCTTCCTCCAGCCCTCGGGCACCTCTCCTGTCCTCCACAACCTTTCAAAGATGATAGAGAGTGGCTCAGCAAGAACTTCTACCAGTTCCTTCAGCACTCGTGGGTGCTTCTCCTTCTCTATTTTCTCAAGCACATCTTGACTACTGTGTCAGCCTATCTACTTATCTACTCCCAACCTGCCTACACAGTCAACTATTACCCTTTCAAATACCCAGAGGGAACAGTCCATGATGCTGTACACACTAGCCTTGAAGATAAAAGGCAAAGCTAAAAAATAATGGAATTTGGGAAAAGGCAACACTTTGGAGAGTGTAGACTTGGGACTTTGCTTCCATTTCTACAAAGAAGAGGAGTCCCAAGTAAAACACCAGCCTATGTGTAGGTTTTGAATGCACCAGAGCAAAGCTGCATTTGCCTCAAAGGCACTATTTTCTAGTTTCTGCTTGTAGGGATTCTATCCAGGACTCAGCTTTGCTTGAAGTTTCACTATAGATTACAAAAAAACCCCAAAAGTCTATAAAAGAAAGAAATAGGTCAAACCAGAGTGCTTCGTCTGCCTTCACAAGCCTTCTAAAGAATGGTCAGGTTCAAGGTAGATCTACAAGCAGCTGCTCATGTTTGTTTGAACTGAGGCCCTGGTTCATAAAAAACAAAGTCTACTGTGATGATATGACTTAGCTTAAACTGCTTAACTGAGTATGCAGCACAGGAAAGCTCCAAATCAGGTGAATTTTGTGATCATTTTATGAACAGCATGGAAAAAAATCCAGTGGAGCAGCTGTGTAGGCTTGGAACTCCAAACTGGTCCAGTAGTTGCGTGTTGCTAGTTCAGATGATTGATTGCTAGCACTGAACATGCATGTGATAGCAATGACTTTTGTTACTAAGGTCAAAGCTAAGGCAATGAAAAGTCTACCCAGTTCCCTGTGGCAAGATTCCAGGCAGCAAACACAATGGTGAGAAATAATGCTGTGTTTCTGTGCGACACTGTTGTGGGAGGGCCCTTCGAGTTTTTGTGTGAGGAGGATTTTCTGCTTAGTGCTGTCACTGAAACATTGCAGCACTTGAAACAAGAAGTATTAGAATTTTAATTCTAACTCAAATCCTCAGACTTACATAATAACTTTGATCCCATAGAATCCCTACAGACTTTACAAGCAGAACAAGATCATGCTTGGAAAGAAGTGTGCAAATCTTGTTGCAATTTTTTTGGACAAATGTAGCCTTTTGCATATTTTGTTTTACGGTTCTCTTTTTTGCTCATAATTGTTCAATGAAAACGTTGAGAGTTTTTTTAATCGTCTACTTACAAGCAAACACTCTATTTAAAACTGTGTCTGAGTGTTTGGTGTTATCTTTTTATCTCTTGTGCAACAAGGCATTTAATTTGCCTGGTTGGTCAATGATAACTTTTATAAGCAGGAAAAGAAATAAGTAAATTTCAAAAGAACAATATAAATATCCACCTGACATATATCTAAACAACTATATGTTTGTTTCTTTCTTTCTCTCTAAGAACAGACAATTGCTCCTACAATGCTTAATCAATATATAACTTTTAAAATATCCTGCAGTATTTGTCCAGCTGTAGGTACAAACATTATCCTCAACTTCTAAGTGACAACTGATAGTTATCTGTCACTGAGGAGCTCTCCTTATTGTTCCAAAATGAATACCCAGCAATTTGCAGAAATATAATACTCTATATTATTAAAAATGCAGAGTAATCTAAGCAGGTAGAATGTAATTAACTGCACTGAAATCCTAAATCTCTTTGCCAGCTCCAGTCTTAGGAAATCCAGCAGTAGATTTTTAGTGATCATAAGTGATCAGTGGCTCTGTTACCTCATCAGAGAGCTGCTGCTGAGATTTCTCGGCCTCACTTGTGGAATGACTCAGAAAAAACACCCTCTAAGTCCCTAGCATCTCCTCTTAGTCCCCACCATCTCTCCTGGGGTCACTTGCTTCTTACCTTGTAACAGTCCCCAGGCATGAATCACAAACCTCAACACTTTCTAGAGATTCAAATGTTTTTCTCCCTGGAGCAGCATTTTAGTAGTTAAAACAGCTTCATTTTTCTCTTCCACAGGCCTGTCGGGGTCAGTGCACAGACTAGGTGCCATCAGAGTAAAATGCACTCAGTTCCCAACAAACTAAATGTTGTCAATGAGCATAGGTGCTAGAGCAGAGGTAACGAAACATATGTTATTTGAAATGCACTCTGATTATCTCGTATTTCTACATCTCTGTTATGGTTCTTGATCTAATCTAGCCATAAAAACTCTTTGCTTCATAAAGGCATTTGCAACGATTTTGAAAACTAAGGTGGCTCCCAACCTGCCTGACATATCTGTAATATTTCCGTGGTTTGCATTTTGAAAACCTTTGAAATGAAGCAAAAATTCCTCCAACTGCTTATGCTTAATAGTATAATTGCATTGTATATACACAATTATAATATCTATGTGTATTATATGTGTGACAAACCCTCCTGGACCGCAAAGAAAACTGCTGATCAGGCTTAGGTTTTCCTCATTTAGACTTTCTGCTCTTACAGTCTTGTTGCTCCCTCTGTTTCCCCTTGCTGTACCACATCACAGGCTCTGAAGCCCAAACTGGAAAGGGTTTAGGCACCACTTACTGAATATCAGATTGATTCACACCATTAGCTTCAGTGGAATTACACTGAGAATGTCTTTGACCCATTAGTTTTAAATAGTGCTTTTGTAGGAATTGTGCAGCTGGGGGAATATGTCTGTGTCCAATTATGAATTCCACTTGGGTTAGGGAAGATTGTTTTAGATGTTGCAATTACTGTGAATTAAATCATTCATTGAGCAGCATGAGACTGGCAGGTCTCAAAGTTCTGTATCTGGAATGGTGCCCCATGAACCTGAACTTATGCTGGTGTGACAGTGGGTACTGCCACTAGTTATGCTATTGCTGTCCGTCCTTGCCCACTCATCCACAGAAGGAGCTAGGGAAAACAAACTGCTCCAGTGTGGGGAGAAAAATGACGTTTCAGTAGGCTTTAAAAATGGCATATGTTCTTCAGCTCCAAGTACTGAATTGTTACCAAATGATGGTGAGTGAACAGAAAAGGGAACCTTGCCTATTGTCTTGAAGATACTGATCAAAATCCACTGGCTGTAGGAGTTGTAAGAATTACAAAGGACGGCAGAAATGCTCTGAAGGTTTTTCTTTATGCCCCCACACCCTATTTGTAACCCTCTTCAGGGATCCTAGGAATGGTATGGTATATGTGTGTGAAGGTGTGTGGGTGTCATCCTCCAGTTAAGAAATCCGTACCTTCATAATAATGAAGGCACACAATCCTTAAAGAAAGTAATGAGAAAAACCAGAGTCGATTCACCTGGTGGACTACTGTTAGAGGGAATTATCTGATTAACCAATTCAGCAAGCTTAAGTCACTGGTTCTTCCCAAAGGGCGACTAGGGCATGGATGTCCCAAACACAGGAGGGGTATCAGAGACAAGAGCTGTATTGGTAAGTTTGATATGATGGTCATTAGCTTAGTTCCAGGGAACTTATTAGACCGGTAGGTTTCTGGATCCTGTCCAAAAAAGGTTAAGAGTGACTGACACTTGGCAAGTTTTGCCTTTTTCAGATAGATCCTGAGATCCATTTTCTGACAAAAAAAAAAAAGGAGAAACAAAACAACTGGGTGGTAGTGACAATATATTACAGGGCCACCTCCCTGCTCACAGTGATTTTTCAGCAAACCAGAGTCCCCACCCATCATAACTTCGCAGTCTCACAGATTGTATGCTATAGCTTCCACCTAAACTTTTTGCACCTTTCTGCCGGATCCTTTTTGACTTCACATATATGCTACAGGGCAAGGAAGCTGTGGCAGAATCTTTATCTTCTATATATATGTCCTCAGATCCTACCTCAGTGCCAATGGTAGGAGTACGGAAAAAGCTTGCCAAATTTCTTTGTGAGTAACTCCCAGATACCAAGTCAAGTAAAATTGCTGATGAGTGACTTGCAAAATCCTAATCTGGTCTCTAATGCCAACACCCTGTGTGGCTTTAAGCAAGTCTCAACACCTTTCTGCTGCTGCCTTCCCATGTCTAAAGTGTTTATTTGTCTGTTATGCCAGGGTTTTAGGGAGAATTCATTATTCAGCACATTCACAGAACATAGTGCTTTCCTTTTGGGTGCAGGGAGATGGAATAAATCAGGCCATCAGAAGTGAGAGCGTTTGAATACAAATGATTATTTGTTGCCTCATTGCAAAAGCTATTCACTCTGTCTTCCTGTGAGCTAATCTGAGCTCCTTAAGGTCCTAATCCTCTTGTCTAAATTCATGTTATAATGAATGGTGGGGTAGTTACCTTTATGGACTAACAAACCATGCTGAATTAATCATTTCTATTAGGATTATCAAATGAAGTTAAACTCCTAATACTGATGAAAAACTTAGACATCTGCCAATCTTAGGTGTTTTTAGAAATCTTGGAAGATGAAGCGACTTTATGTCTAGGATCGTTTTAGGTTTTATAACATATCAAACACTACCTAAGCAAATCAATGCAAATGAGAAAAATTATCAACAGAAGCACAATATAAGAAGCTGTTGCTGAGCACAGGTTAATCATTTATAAGTAATAGCTCCACTTGGAAAAAAATAAGATAATAATTAGGGGTATCAGCTGGGCTGTAAAACCTATCTCACAGCTGTCACAGGTGATAGGCTTTTAGTTTAGTGGGAATGAAAGAACACAGTGCCCTAAACATCCATCACCAAGCACTTCTTATCTCATATTGCAGAACACCCTGTTACCTTACAAGCACAGACCAAACCCCCGAAGTATAACCATAAGAAGATCAAAGATACCACCAGTTCCTTAATTCTTGCAATAACAGAGAATTTGTGAGATGAAACTGCCCAGATGTAGCATGAGAACTGTGAATAAGATGTGTATTTATGCACAAAAATTGTTAAATCATGAAAGCTATCACTTATAACAGAAACATTGGCAGGCCTAAGAGGAAAAGCTCTGCAGATGGACAACATCAGGCCCGTGTGCTAGAACACACTATGTTTGAAGCACTAGAATGGACAAGGCAGATGTTGACCACATGCAACAGCAAAATGCAACATCTGCAAAGAACAACATCTGAAATTCTGAAATGCATAAAAATGACCCCAAAAATCAGAAAATTGTGATGCAGCAAACAGAAAGGATAAGGGATACACAGGCAATAAGCTGTAAACTATATGAACTCGTGAATATACGAGCTAATTTAGGAATTGATATGGCCAGACACTGAGACCTTTGTGTCTCTATACTGTCATTACAGCTTCAGAGGCAACTATGTAATATGAAGGAACCAGAATATTCAGAAGAAAAGTGACACCAGGCTTGGAGGACCTCTTTAAGGACAGCAGAGAGTGGAAGGTATGACATTAATACTTTTGCAAGGGCATCTCATGAGGAAAGGGAATTATTCCTTGTTGCCAAAAATAGCCTAGAAACACATTTCTCCCCTAACTAAGAAAAAAAAAGGCAAACCTAGGCATTAGTAAAATGGCTATTACAAATAGAGCAAATGGGTACAGGAATTGATTTCCTTTTGATTCCTTTATTCTATAGAAATTCAAAACCAGACATATGAAGATATTAGGATGATTAAAGGACAAGATATTGAATAATCTTGCAATGTGGCAGGGTTCAGATTGTTTTACTGAAGAAGGGTTTGGGTTTTTTTAGGGCTACCTCTGACAGTTTTTTCTAGCTGTGATGCCTTAATGTACTGTCCTTTGGACAGAGGCGAATCAATTTTATGTCCACATTTCTGTAGGAATCATTAAGCGCCCTCACAGCTAACAGATGACGGAAAAGGTCTGCCTACAGTAGAAAATGGCTATACATTTTCTGCAGCCCTTTGCAAGTGGTAATTAAATTGTGCAGCATAGAATTAAAATTCATAAAATCACAGAAACTGGAGATAGAAAAGAGCTGCTGAGGTCATTTTCGTCCATGCCCTTCCTTATGCCAAGTGCTTTGTCCAGCACTTTGTAGCCAATGCTCTCTACTTACTTAGTGCTTTTAAGAGACCTGCATTTGATTTATGCACAGTAGGAAATTATACCTTTTCTCTAGAGATGGACAATTTGCCTCATTCAAACAGTTGTGTAATCAATTTCATTTACCAATTACAGCTCTTCGTTAACACACAGCCACCAGGGCACTTGGGAAAGCAGAAAGTTAATGAGATTGAGGATGGGATCAGGAGGGTCTCCTGAACACCTTGTTTTCCCCTGACAGTCTAGTAAATCTTCAGTTAGCTGAGTGCTTCTGTAGGAAGAAGCAGGTTTAGAGGATTCATCGGAGGTATATCACCATTCGTTCAGCTATGGATTAGACTGGTCTGCTGCTTTACAGGGACAGATGGGTTTGGGCAAGGCGGAGAGGAACAGACTGGTGAACCAAACTTACTGGAAGTTGCTGGATCTTCGCTGGGAAGTGCAGAGCACCTCACATCAGTGGGAACTGAGGTAGTTATCAGTCCTCAGTTTCAGAGTGGAGTAAATGTCATCTGAAAAATAAACTTTCCTTTAACATGGTAGAAGATGTGAATTTCACATCCCCCTGTTTCTAGCCTGCAAAGCCTAAAGTGACTTTGCTCTTGCATAAGTTACTTCCATACCCCCGAGGCTTGAGTCTTAAACAGCCTGTCTGAGGCCCCCGTCACCCCTTCCAGGGCTTTTCAAAATGCTTCTCCCCAGGGACTGGAAAGTGTCTTGTCCAAAACCCCAAACATTTATCAAGCTTTTTTTTTCAAATACAAATAAATCTTTTGTTCAAGACACAAGCCATAAATATAAAACTAGTCTTTCCCTGGGGATGAATTGCAATAGTCTACAGATGAATTTCTTTTGAAATAACTGGCATTGCCTGCAGTCAGAAATAAGGCATTGAACCAGGAGGGATACAAATATGATCTGATACAGACTTCCTAGGCCTGGCCAAGGCCAACCCCACCCTCGTAGGGCTTGTCTTGAATCTTGGCTCACCAGTTGCTTGACAAGGGTCCTGCTTTTCAAGTGATTGTCCCAAGCCTAATCCTTATATGGCCTAAATTGATGTTTCTGGTGACACACATCAGTGACAATCCAGCGCAACACAAGGGTCTCGTCTCCACCTCCTGCTGAGTGCCCTGCAGAAACCTCTAAACCACCTCTGACTAATGGTCATCCAGAGCTCAACCAAGTTAGCTGTGTCAGCAGGGCAGCAGCCCACTGCAATAAACCCTGTGGCAAGACCGGTGCCACAGAGTGTGGCACTGTGCTGCACTGTTGCTGGTACGCTGCTCACAGGACTGAGCTAGCCCCCTCTCCCAGCAGTGTGTGTGACATCTACACAGGACAGCACACTGGGAGCCAGCACTGTGCATCTCCTGTGCACCAGCAAGACTTCCAAAGTGGCTGATGGGATGTTGCATATGCTTTCGGTAGGATAACATTTCACTTTCATCCCTCAGGTGCTTTAAAAATTCTCTTCAGATGACTCTGGAAACCCTGCATGTTGGCAATCCCATCTTCAATACACTTTCTGTTGGGTCCAAATGGCCCAAATGTAGATTCATTCTGTTTCTACTTCTTTTTCAGAATACACAGTCTTACTAGTATGAGAACTGACGTTGCTCCAAAAAAAGGGGGTGCAGCTGAATACATACACATTTTAGGGATGACCTAACTATACATGTAGTTGCACTACATAAATGAAAAGCCTAGCATAATGACTCTGAAGATGATGATGCAACAGACTGATTCTTATAAACCTGAGCTTTCTTCTCTTCTTTTCTTTTAAATAATGTCAGCAACAACTCAGGAAATAAATAAAAAAAAATAGTTTGATGAAGCAAATAATTTCAGTTAAATACTCAGCATTTTTTCACCTATCACACACAACCTCTGGTATCTTAGTAGAATTTCCATCTTAAATTTACATGCTCTTGTTTATGTTGGTTCAAGACTGTTTAAAAATGTGAGAGAATAAAAACTTGATTGTGGGTACATGGCAATGGCTGCCTAACTAGAAAAATTCATGTAAATTCAAAAAGGAAATGTCAATGAAAATAGATAAAATTGCTGCCAAAGATGCCTGTAGGAAAGTGTTTTTTCTGTTCAGATCTCAAAACACACACAAAAGTCTTCCAAGGCAGAAATAAATCCATTTGCTATAGGAGCACCTCAAACTCCACCAGAAGCACACCCATACTTTTTGAATTGCAGAAGGCCCTCAAATAATCATTATGTCTATCAGCCCTCTGAATCTTCATACAAAGCCTAGATTCACTCCTGGGTCTTAGGGCTGCTTTGGCTCTAGAGAAGCTGGAAGCAAAGGCATCTGTGTAAGGGTCTGAATGCCTTGAGATCAATGGGAGATGGGAACGTCTTCTCGCATTAAATATAATTCTCACCCTAATGGGTCTTCTGATCCAAGTCTGAGTCCTTCCCAGCTTTGCTCGTAACAATACTGCAGAAACAGTGCAATTTTAAGGCAGCGTAAGGCATGCCAGGCCTATAGCTTTTAAATGGTTTCTAATTTCATTCAACCGGAAAAGAAAATAATGTCCTATGGGTAATCACAAGAGTTCTTGTCTTTAGTTCCAATGAAGATTATGTTAGTTGTAGTACATGCCATTGCAGAAGGTGTGAGGGTGACCACTGCCTTTATACTGACCACCTGCTTGGTCTTTATTTGATGTCTAAGAATGTCGCTATGTCACTCTCTGCTTCCAACGTAAGGAAAGGGAAGAACAGTTTGGGAAACCTCCAGCTCTGTGTTGTTCTTGGATTTTCTGTCAATTTTAAATGAAATTCCTCTGTGGCATTCTCTTTACAACTTGAAAGAGGATTATTTGGCATGCCGAAATGTTTGTTTAGTGCCTGAAGTCTAGCCAGACTCAGCTTAAGGGCTGACTTGGATATTTTAGAAGGATTTATTGGGTACATTTCTTTTTCTTTCAAAGAAATGATTATAAATTTATTCCATGGCTTAGAGAAGGTCCAAATTTTAAAATTGGGTACACAAGGGCAGGTACCTCAGTCCCTCATGAGAACAGTCTCATGCAGACAGGGAGCGAGTGAGGCTGTGAGTGCAAGTAGGGCTCTGAGAGAGGAGCATGGTAAAAGCGGCACCACCCTGATGTTTGCTGCAAGGACTGTGACTCAGATGCATTTCTGAGTCACAGTTTCTCCCTCCCCTTCCTCTGGCCAGGGAAGGTACTGATGTTCTGCTGGTGCCTTGGAGACATAAATGATAATATTCTCTCCGTGCTGCAGAAGCCAAACAAACAAAAGATTCTCCCTCATCATTGTCCATGCGGACTTGCTCTGGGTAGTCTGATTAGGGATGAAAAGAAGCGGCATGACTAACGTCAAACTGAGCGCTAGAATCAGGGACTAGTCAGTGCAGGTTACCTTTGCAGTCAGCAGAGGAGGACAGGTTCCTCCAGGGTATGATTCAAGGGAGGAGACCACGCTATATCTCATATGAGTTTGTGTGGGAGTGGGTATGTCTTACAATGGACAGTGTCCATTAAAGTGGACAGTCACGGCCCATTCTGTCTAGTAGTGGTTGAATCTTGTATGTCAGTAATGATTGAAATCCAAGGATTAGTAGAGGCAGCCAGCAATCCTACATTTCAGACAAGATTTAATTGTTTAGAAGAACATCCTGATTAGAATCAACAAATCAATATACAGCAATGAAGCTTAAATCTAAGATAAGGCACTGACTACTGAAAGATGTGGTCTCTGTTAGGGAAATTCTCCCTTCTAATGAGGTTTGAAAAATAATACCAGACATTTTATCAATGTTGAGAATGCCTAGGAAGGCAGCTAGTCCTTCCTTCTGGTCCTTCCCTAGCTTCCACTGGTCTTCCCACTCTTATGACCTCATATTTAAGTCTTCAGGCATCTTTCTTTGAATGAAGATGTGTGCTTGTGTTCTTGCTTGCTCTATCTGCAAAACCAAATGGCCTAGGTTCTTAATTACAATGTAAAGGTTGGGGGTTTTGTTTGCTTGGTTGGTTTTTGTTGTTGTTGTTGTTTGTTTTTTTTTTTAAACAAGGTATAATCTTTCAGTTGCTTTTCTTGAGTTACAAAAGCATGTCTTTGATGGTCACATGTCTTACCACTTTTTCTGGTTTTCAGCACCTGGGATTCTGGTTTCATCTTGAGTCTTCCTCCACTTTCTGGAATACTTTTTTGAATTGTAGAGTTGTGGCATGAGATCCTGCCAGTTCACCAGCCTGGCAGTATCAAATATTAGTCTGGTAATCAACACAGTGAATGATTCAAATGGTAATTGTTCAGTACTACTTAGAATAGCAAAAGTCCATTTATAGATGCTCCAGAATCAATGGGAGATGGATTTCTTCTGTTGCCTGACAGATTAGTAATCATAACCAATTTGTTTCCTGAGATACTGATTTTTAGTTCTTTGGCCACTACCAGACCAAATTCCTTTCAGCAACTGAGTACAAAAACATAGTGGTTTCCCTATCACCAAAGTTTTCCTGACACACAATAATAACAACTCTTGAAATGAAATCTTCTGACAGTGGTTATGATAGCCTTACTGAATGAATAAATTACAGTATCTGAAGCTTACCTTGGCTTGCACAATTCTCACTCCTTTGCTACTGCAGTGCCTACAAATGGCCTGACCTTACTCAGGAAATATGAAAGTGAGATTCAGAAATATAAAGTATATCAAGATTATGTGTACACACACACGTGTACATACACATTTATATCAATTCTAAGATTATATGCTTATTGCAAGCCACTCCTAGTTGTCTCTGAGGAATTTTGTAGAGGCTGGCAGAGACAGTGAAAACTTGGTAAAAAAATAAGAGAACAGGAACCAACCCTGAGAATAAACCAGATCTGATTTGCTAGTCATAGCAAAAGTGAGGAAAAATAAATAAGAAAAACAGACATCTAACATGCTTTCTGCAGATGCCATATTCCTTCAGACCCAAGGTCAAATGTCACCATTATTTACTACCATACAGAGGTGATGTTTCACGGTCTGTAATTAAGAAGAGGTTATCTTTTCCAAGCTTTCTAATATATTATATTCATAGACCTGATTGTTCTGATTTATTTATTCACCAGCTGCTAAACACTTTAAAAAGTTCTTTTCCTGTGTGCTATCTGAGCCCCAGTTTTGATGAGGAAAAAGGTTGGCCTTGAGGTCAGATTCCTCTAACATGAGCCAGGGTTTTACAACTCAACTTGGTCATCCAACGAAAAGGGTGATTCATCTTCTAAACCAGAAAAAGAAATAGTACTTGTTCTGATCTGATTTGGATAGTCCTGATCCATTTATCCCAGTAAAATTTTTCCAGTTCATATCTCAAAGTAAACAAGGTCATTTGCATCTATCAAAAAATTTCAGAAATGCTTTGAAAGGCAACAGAACTGAGAGTGGGAAGAGTTGAAATCACTGTAGTGACAAGGTGTAGCCATAGAATTATAAAGAAAAACATATTTTGTTAGTTGTCATGCTTATTGTTTCAGTTCGGGACCTTAGTGGTATAAAGCTTCCCCCCAGATGTAGAAAACCCAAGTTGAATTTCATCATTTGCCCTACAGCATTTGACCCTTATCTGCAACTTCCCAGCAGAGTATCTTAATCATCCAGCTGGGTATAGCTTTTCAAGGACAAGGAAAACATTCTTGGCAAAGCTATGCCAGTCTAGAGCAAAGAACTCAAGATCCGCTGAATACAGGAAGATATATATACACAGAGTATGACTTTTTACTTTGTTAGTCTGTTTACTGATTATATTTTACATTAGACAAAATGCATAAGGAA
>VZTV01066184.1:40462-54608 GCA_013400875.1 Anhinga rufa
TTTTTTTTGGGGGGGTTTATTCTGGGAGAGCCCTTTGTGGAGGTGAAGCGGGAGCCTGTGGCTGTGCCCACACCCAAAAATAAAAATAGAGAGGAGGAGGAGGAGGAGGCGGAGGAGGAGGAGAGCTGATGCCCAGCTCCCGCCACGGAGCTCCACGCAGTGCACCTTGCCTGCACACATCTACGTGCAAATATTAAATACTATATATTGAATATTAAATGCAAAAAAGGCGGTGGCATTTTTAGGGAAGGGAAGACGACCTGGCCTCCGGGCTGGGGTTTCTTGCCGTAGTGGCAGGACCCACGGAGGGGTGAGCCGGGAGGTGATATGGAGCACCCCAAAGGCCGGGGGAACCCGCGCCGTGTCCCCCGAGCCCGTCTCACCCTTCCCGGGGCCAAAACCGGAGCTGGGCTCGGGCCGCTCCCGCGGAAAATCCGCGGGCTGCGGGGCTGCACACGCGTGGGCCTGGTCGGGTTGTGCGGGGGAGGGGGGGAGCAGGGAGAGCAGCCCCCCCCCCGCCCCCCCCGGGGGTGTCCCCCTTATTCCGACCCCGCCAACTCCTTTTTCCTACCCTGTCCCGCAGGGATTCAAGTTCTTGGCCGGTGGCTGGATGGGGACCCTCCTCCCGGGCCGGCAAAGCCGGGGCGGGGGGGGTCACCCCAATTTGGGGGTTGCTTGGGGGCATGTCTAGCACAGAGGAAAGCCGCCTTTCCCAGGGGGACGGCGCCCAGCCCGCTTGCTCTCTCTTCCGAAAGGATTTATACGCAGGATTAAACGCCCGACCGCATAGGACGATTTAACAATCAGCGAGAATTAATTCTGACTCTGTCTTTAAGAGAAATGATGGTTTGTGGTACAATCCTCTGCAGGGCTGTCACTGCAAAGCAGAAAAGCATCCAAACCCCAACAGCACCGCGGGTTTCCGATGGTTGGATGCACCGTTTCCAAAACGGCTCGGACTGAGAGCATGGAGAAAAGGGGAAATTCGGTTCTTCGTTAGAATCTAGTTATCCAATTTTTTCACTTGTAATGCACCTTCCCTTCTGGAAATGAGCCTGCGGGGACGGGGTGTTCTCGGAAAGCTTACGCCGGTAGGAGATGTTTTGCAGTTGCGTCTGGTTCTATATTCGCGACACAGTCTCAAAAAGATAAAAATACGCCGATTTAAAGAGCTAATAATGGGCGAAAATGGGGTGGGGGAGGAAAAAAAGGAGGAGTGGGATTTTACCCATTTTGGAAACCTTAAGTATAACCCAAGACTTTATACAGCAAGAAAAGAAAAGACCCCAAAGCAAACCCAACCAAACCTCTGCTCTAAAACAACGGAGGGAGGAAGAGCGGGGGCACACCTCCGGGGGCAGTTGCCCCCTCCCAGCCGCCTCCAGCCCCGCCGCCCCCCCCGGCCAGGACTGCCCTGGGGAGGGGGGCAGCGCGCAGGACCCCCTCCCTGCTCTTCTCCGAGCCGCGGCCGTGAGCTGGGAAACTGCGGTGGGGTTCCCCCATTTCACCTCCTTTCTGCCTCCCGTCTCCCGTGCCGATCGCTTCCCTGCCTGCTCCCACAACGGGCCTTTGCACAGAGTCCTTCATTTAAAAAAAATTAATATAACACCTTTCTCCTCCAGGAGATTCAGCACTGCGGTCCCTCGGGGGGGGGCTTTTCCCTTCAGCCTCGCCCCATCCACTTCCCCCAGGGCCCAAAGTCCAGACCCGCTTTGCACATTGATCCTGCGCTCCAGAGGGTCACCCGTGGGTGCTTCCAGCGGGGGGACGAGAGCAGCGTGTGCCCGAGGGGGGCCGGCCGTGACCGCCCCCCCGCCGCCGGTCCGCCGCGGCCCCGGCCCCCTCCCGTGTCGGTACGTTCGTCCCCACCACCGGCAGCCGGTCGGGAACTGGCGAGGGGGAACGGGAAGGATAAAAACGGGAGCAGGACTTTAAAAAGTCCAAGGTAGATGTTTCAGGTTGTCTCGGCTAAAAGGAGTGAAGATCTGCCCTTTTTTTTTTTTTAAATTATTTTTCTTTTCTTCTTTTAGCAAAAAAAAATAAATCTATTTGTCGGAAAAGTGCAAAGGAAAAGGAGCCACTGGGAAGTTGGGAAGAGGGCAGGGGATGTGATCAGCCCTTGGGAAGGAGCCTCGGCCCTCTCGAGAGGGTTGTTTTTTGTGGAAGTACTTGAAGGATGACAAATGTACCTCCGCGGGGAGAGCTGGAGAGGGCTCAGGGCCTTATCCCGGACTAAATACACGCCGTCAGTGCGGGTGGGGTGGGGGTTTTGCTCTCTTTTACTCCGGGCCATAATCCTGACAATCGCTCCTCAATTTTATTTCAGCTGGGAACTCCGTCCCCTCCCCACCCTGATGGGCTTTATTAAATTTACTTGGCTTTAGGGTTTTCATGCTGAAGCCCTGTGGCTACATCGTGCGGGGCCTCGGGGCGGCGGGTCCCGAGGGTGGGGGACACGCAGTGAATTTTGCCACATTCTGCAAATCACATGAGAAACAACCCCAAAACCCCCTGCCTCCCCGAGTTTGCTGCCGGCAGGTAGTAACGTCCCAGCCTGGCCCAGTGGAGGCCGGGGCACCCCCAGCAACAGCCCTTGTGCCCCCGGTTCATAAAGGAACCTTCCTTGTAAAAGTCACTTTACATCTCCTGAGCCTGAAAACTACCAGGTAACAACGTTTTACGACCCGACTCCCCGGACACGGTTTCATTTTATTCCTGAACTCAAATCTCTGTCCCTTTCTCTCCTGGTTGCATTTCCCAGCAAGAGACCCCTCTGGGTTTAGCATGAATTTAAACACTCAAACCTTGCAATGAGAGCTGAATCACGACCTGGCCTTAAGCCGCAGGATTTTCAGACTGTCTGGAGTTGAACTTTGATTCCAGCTGGGGGGATTTTCAGCTTTTTAAAAGTCCCTGGGATCGCCATGGTGGTGGGGAGAGCCCCTCCGCCAGCAGCAGCTCCGGTCTCTGCAGGAAGGTGCTGGGGCTGGTTTGTCCCGAGGGTTTCCCGGCTCCGGGACATCCCAAGGGCCACTTGTAGGCCCAGCTGTCCGTGCAGAAAAATCCCAACCCAATCCCAGCCTGAAGCAGCTGGAGAAGCTCCTCAGATGTGTTGCTTTGCTGTTCTTGCCGGTTTTCCTTCTAATTACTCGTACATTTTGGAGTTTGAAGCAGGAGCTTGGTGGGGAGACAAGGAGGTGAAAGAAGAGGAAAACGGCGCTGGAAATCCAGGCAGGGAAAAAGCACAAGAGCAAATCCATGGCTTAACTCCCCTTGAAAGCGGATGGATGTGAGTCCTCCTCTCCCCCTTGCCCCCCCCAGCCCTTGTCTGGGGACCTTCGCCTCTCGGGTTTATGGTTCTCCTCTGTGTAGTGTCAGCATTTCACACCCTTGACGACACAGCCTCCCCTTCTCCAGTCCCTCTGAAGGTTTGGATCCCAAATAGAGCCAAAAAAAGAAGACTTCTCCAACTCTGCGATTGTTCCCAGTACTTGGGAGGTGGTGGGGGTCTGCCCACTAGTCCACAGTTATTCTTTGGATAAAGAAATCAAATAAAATTAAAAGGCCCCCAATTCAAGAGGTGAGTCACAAGAGGAAAATGAGACCCGGGATCCTGGCAGCAGAGCTCGGCGTCTCTCCCCTCCGACAGAGCAAAGGCAAGTTGTGGCACCATCCTGAAACTATTTAGCTCACATCCATGGGAGATGGGGGCCTTTTAAGGTCTCTTCTCCCCACCCCACCCCCAGAGCCACTACCCCTCATATATTATTTTTACTAATGTGGTGGGATTTTTTTTTTTTTTGCCTTCTTGGAGGAGGAGGGATTTGTGTAGCCAGATCCGAGGAATTTGGAGAGAGAGAGAGATATCCCCCTGTTGACTAGAGAGATGTTGTTCTTGGGATTAGGGATGTCTGACCTTGAAGGTCACAGGTCATGGTCTTGAATAAGGAGCAGGAGTGCGAGGTTGGGATTGAAACTTGAGGTGTGTCTGCTGGAGATCACAGGGAAAAGTCTTCCAAACAAAGAAGAATGCCTCAGTCAGGGCGAGAAAGGACAACTTTCCCAAGAATTATGGGCTCCTTCCGGATAGTTGCATACCTGCAGACCCCCCAAAGGATGCGCTGTGGCTGAGGGAGGGGAGGAAGGAGGGGAGGAAGGAGGGGCAGGATGGCTGGAGCCAGAAGGCCCCATTATTTATTATTATTTGCATTCTGGGCAGGGCCAGAGGCCCTGATGCTGGCGGTTTTATGGAGATTGGTGCTGTGGAGAGCGATAAAAAGAGTATCGCACTGCTGGGGCAGGGATGGCTGCCCAGAAGCATCTTTGCAGAAGGGAAGAAAGGAAGAGATTCCCCCACGGGCAGAGAAGTAATGCAGAGGCACAGCAAGAGTCCAAGTCTCAAATCTGTGTCCAACACAACAACTATGAAAGCTTTCCCTCTGTGAGATCCTGCAGAGCTCTGGGGAGTTGCTCACAGCTGTATGCCTCAGTTTCCCCACAGGAATACCGATCAGAGAAGCAAAGAGCACTTCAAGCCTTGTTTCAGGCCAGCAAGGTTAGAACAGACTACAGAAATCTTACTTCTCTGCTGGGATCTCCATCCAAATAAGGAAAGCAGCATACTTAGTGGTCCAGAGCCACCTGGTTCATGCCCATGGACCCTGTGGATGGAGGTTTGTGCATGTCTGCTTCTGGGTACCTGTGGTGGGCTGTGCCCCTGCTCTGTCCAGGGGATGAGGTTATGCGGGTGTTGGGAGCAGGGTCATGGCATGATCCTGCTGACGTCCCCTTGCACCTCTCACCAAAACCAGCCAGCACCATGCGCCACTGGCAGCAGACCCCTTTGGCTATTCAGCATGGCATTACAGTCCATGTTCAAATGTACGCAGGTCAGTCCCCTGGGCCAAGAGGAATGAAGCACACAGGAAAGTGTTTGAAGATCCAGGACCATCAACACAACCTCAGCCCACCTCCCTGAAGCCCCAGCCTTTTTACAGGCTCAGCTCCAGACCCTCTGCCAGTGTCGATATGGTCTAAACAACCTCAGGGATGAAAAGCCCTGACTCTATGTCAACATTTTTTGAGAAGAGCAACGAGGACCTCACTGTACCACCCATGCAAACCACGCAAGGGAAGATGTGCAGTAAAACTCCACAGGCCAGGTCTTGCTGCAATGCTTAAGCCCATCCTTAAGGTCTTTCCCTTCCCATTTTCGGGCCTGATTGTCGGGAAGGGAGGGGAGAGGGTCGGGGCGAGAGCAGCCCCCTGCCCCGGGAGCGGCCCCGAGCGACGCTAGAGGGAGCCCCGGGCTCAATTAATTAACGGGCGAGAATTAACCAAGTGGGAAAAACATTGGAGCTGGGAGAGAAAGCGAGAATTAATGTACCTGTGCTATTACTGGCATTTCAAGCTGTATTTATGCCGATATATATATATATAAAAGATACATGCATAGCAGCGAGGTTACACTAACACAAAATGCAGGAAAGGAAACGGGTCTGTGCGTCTGTGATCTGATTTGGGGCAATTTGGGCTCTAATTGATTTAAATGGCTGTCAAAACAGCTTTCCCCTCTGCCTAGGTATTTATTCTTCACTTTGAAGCATTTGAGAGAAATCAGAAGGCATCAATCTGGATCCAAAATGCCTTTTTTATGCCACTATCGATTTTTGAAGTGCCTCTGGAGGAAGGGAAATGTAAGGAATAAATGTTAAGGAGTTCAACGTTGCCCAGCCTGGCCCAGCCGTAAGCTCACACCCAGGGAGGCCAGAGCAGAGCTGCTCTAGGGAGGTCCCCAGGCCTGATCCAGAGCCTGCCAAACGCAGTAGGACCACAGCCAAGAGGCCACAGAAGAGGGTCGTAGAGGCCAGGGGCACCCTTGGGTACCAGCTGAGTGGCTGCAGCAGGCTCCCCTGGTTTTTGGGGTGCTTTTAGGGTGCTGCCTGCATGCAGAAGGTCCTGCAGACCCATCCCGAGCCCCAAACTACTGTTTCCACCACACCTTCCTCCCTCTGCAGCCTTTCCTGCACGGTGCAGAGCTCTGCTGCAGGTCCAAAGCCTCCTGAAAGCAATGAGGGGTTTTCAGGGGTTGTGGCAGACTTAAGCAGAGCTCCTGTGGGTGGGGAAAGGGAAAAGCAGCCCCAGAAGAGGTCTCCATGGTGTGGTGGAAGGGCTGGAGTTGTGTGGTGGATGAGCTCAGGCTTGAGTGTGAGCAAAACTGAACCAAAAGGGAGCTCAGCAGAAATGAGGTCATAAAAGCCACTGTTGGGCTTATTTATTATCATTTTAATCTTATTAGCATCCCATTCAGTGGCTCTTTGGAGAATAAAACAGTGATATTGTGTATTTATCTTGACAGAAACCAACCAACCTTAATAAAAACTAATCACTCGATAAAGAAAAAAAGGAGAATCAAACCTTTCTGAAGTGTTATATTGTCTTTTTAATTATCTACTCTAATATTGTCTAAGTATGTAGGAGGGGGAAAACTAGAAAGTAGCAGAGATTATGTAAAGGGTTTCCTGTATCCCATGCCCTAGGTGTAAATAATGCTCCTGTTAATTTAAAACCAAGGCTGCCTGTCTTTATAACTTCACTGCACTCCCATTAGCTCTATCTTTATACAGTGTCATGGGTGCAAATAGATTGGGTTGAAAACTTCCCCCAGAGCCACTTTAAAGTGACTTCTAATCTTTCCCTTTAGTGGTGTTAATTCAACTTCACAAGAGTGTTTGAAGCACCATTAGGCAGAGAAATGGACCTTCTCTCCTGCTGGTGCCCTTATCCAAATAGCAACGTTACAAAAAAAAAATCTGTTTCATATCAGGCCAAGTCTCTGGGGCTCCGGAGAGCAGCTGAAGGAGACGTGGGCTTCCTTTTTATGAGACTTAAATACATAAAGGATTTATGCTTTGCATTTCTGTATCACTGCCCCAAGGAGGTCTCCAAGCACCTTGGAAGCCTCCTGCCTCATAGCATGCAGGATGAGTGGCAGCAGCTGCTGGAAACGGGGACAGAGAAAGAGCTGGGGACACAGCCAGGGAAAGAAAAGAGTCCACGTAACCTGGGCTGGCGACATGGTGACATGCTGCTGGGGTGGGGTTTTTTAAAGCTGTACACTGAGGAACAGTGGAAAGCAAGGTGCTGGGAAGCCCCACATGTTTTGTGGTAGGCCTTGGTCACGTCTATATGCCTGCCTGGCATCCTACAGGTGGGTGATGGGGGTAAGCAAAAGCCACAGCGTTGTCTGTCACTGCTGGGAATGTGGCTGGGCATTAGCAAGAACCCAGTGTTGCAAAAGCTGTGAGACCCAGAAGCGTCCGTGCTGCTTGGTGGAGCAAGGTTTGTCACACGAATCAGCCCAGAGCACCATCCAGCCCTACTTCCAGCACCAACCCCAGCTTCCAGCAGGGCCCAGGAGCAGATATATAGGGGAAAGGGGGCACGCACAGAGTGCACCTTTGCTGAGGATAATACCCCAGCCTCTGGCAAGCAGCAGGGCAGGACACTTGCTGGCCTGGTAGCTCTGCCTGGACCATCATGATTGACAGCCAAAGTTGTATGCATCCCTCTGTTGGATCCCTTTTTGACTCTCATTTTAAATTTTGGCTTCTACAACCTCCAGTAGCAGTGAGTTCCACAGTGTAAGTGCACATTTTCTGAGAAACAACCTGTCCATCCTCTGAAACAGAGAATAAATATTCCCCTGCTCCCTTCCCTTCTCCTTCCAGGCTGGGACAGACCTCTATCATCCTCCATCTCAACCATCCCTCTGCTCCTGGCAGCTTAGTCAGCAATGGATGGTGTGGTTACCCCAAGTTTTGGTGGAGAAATTATTTTATTACAGGACAGTCTGCCCCAGGAGAACCAAAGTGTCCGTGGGGTCTGGCAGGTGCAGGGATTACAGCCCAAAAGGAACGATGGCAAGGTCGTGGGATGCGACTTTCTCCTGTCCTCCAGGAGAGGGCAATCCCTGGCTGGAACTGAGCTGAGAAGCACTGGTTGAAAAGAGATGCTTGGGAGGATTTTCCTCTTTCCCTGCTCCTTCCAAGCAAAAAGCTCAAATTACTGTGATGGAGGAAGGCTGTAAAATGGAAAACACAGATGGGGGATCTTACGGGGAGAGTGGGTTTGGGGTATGCTGTGCTTCGTTACACAGTAGCCTTCATTAACACAAACTGGCTCTACGAAAAGGCAAAAGCAGAGTTAAAAATAAACTGGATTTTCTTTTGAATCAGTCAGGACTTTATGCTGGGTGATCCAATCATAAGCATTTCTCACCATTTATTTTCACCAGGCTGGTGTTTAATTATTCTTTAATCTTCCTTTTCAAAGACCCAGGCAGAAGATGCAGGAATATGTTGGGTAAAACAAGCAGATCTATACGTAGCCTCTTTCTCAGTCTCCTCCAAATATTTGATTTCCACCACACATCCTGTTTTGGTTTTGCAATACATTCTCACACTACCAAATACATTCTTGACCTGCCCTGTGGAGACAGGCTGGTGAGCAAGACCCTGGCAAAAGTTTATTCCATGTTTTATTCTATATCATTGGGTGACACAGATCAAATAGCTCAGCCTCTTCTCTGTCTCAGTTTCCCCGTCTGCAAAATAAGGATCGTGAAACTGTAACATTTTGCAAGATGCCACATTGCAGAAGCCATGAATTAAATATAATATTCTTCAGATGTCCTCTTTCCTAAGAAGGCGGTGAAGATCCAAACCAGTATTTCAGAAGGGTTTTATTCTGAGTGTGAGGGGTGTCCCATGCGTTCCAGTGAAGCTACTTTTGAGCATGGCCTTAACTTTGCACTTGCATGTGGCCAGGAGCTGGCGGGAGGGGAAGGTGAGGAGTGGAAAGGGGGTCAAAATGCTTCTGAGTAAAGACACAATCCGCTCGAGGAGGGCTGCTCAACACCTCAGCGATTTCCCAACTACTTCCAGGGAGAAGGTTTAGAAAACCCAATGTACAAGCACTGGAAGGGAAGTGGGCATCCCACCAGGCCACTTCATCCTGGTGAGGGTGCGTGGCTCACAGGAAGAATACCTGGAAAATAAATTAACAAACCCCTGTTAGAACAGTCCTTGGACCATCCTGTCTCTTGCTAACTAGTTAGCTCTGTTAACTGCAGAAAGAAAGCAGGAATGAGAAAAAAACACTCAAGCCTGGGAGAACAGGAATGTGGAGCGCTTTGGCACAAGCCGAGCAGGAGAAGTTTCCAGAAGAAACAACATGAGTGAGAGGATTATTACGAAAGGCCAGAGTGTCAAATCTGTGCTGGGAGTTAAAAGGAGCCCATAAAATCCACTCACCAGAAATGGAGCCAGAGCAAGGTCTGGAGTTAACTCCTTAAAGTCTACAAAACAGCGATAACCATCAGGAGTGACTTTCTTTCTGTGAGGTGCAGAGTCTGGGCAAAGTCCCACCTTAGCCATCACCCAGAAAGCTATAAAGAGGGAAAAGGCAGATCAAGCAGGTTGATGAGTGTTTTATGCAATGCAATAAATCCAATGTCCAGAGCAGCTCCCTAATTTAAACTCCCCTTTCATAGCCATTTATGACGATTCTTTCAAAAATAAAAGAGAATCATAACAATATAATCCAGTTATATTATAACAAGATAATACATATGTGCCCAATTTTACCATCATTATTAATAAAAATTATTGCACTGCAGTAGCTATGTGAGGCCAAACCCTACTGGGGACTTGCAAACTGATTGCAAAGTAGGAAAAAAAGAAATTCCAATGGCTTTTAATTTATTTTCCCCGTTCAAATCCTCTTCAAATACTGAGCAGTGAATCCCTGCAAGTAACATGGCACTTTCTCCTCTCCTGTGTAAATGCAGTGAGCCCTTGCAGGCATTTAAATACTTTCTAGTCTAAAGAAGTAAAGTCTAAAGATAAATTTCAGAGCATTGCCTAAATAATATGTGAAAGTGGATGCAAGACTGGAGTATATCCTATTCTTCACTTCCATGGTGGACAGGACAAGAAACAATGGGTTTAGAACGCAGCTAAGAAGATTTATATTACCTATTTTCAAAGATTTTGTATTTGCAAGGAACAGAAAGGATGAATTTGGAGTCTGGAAGATCTCTGACACTGGGTAGATACATGTCACAGTGATAACAAAGTAAAACTGTCCAAGACCAAGTGGCAAGCTCAGACTGGGACTCCAATCTTACGCAGAGGGTATGAGACTCATTCTTACAGCTCTCACTTCCTGTTTTCCTTGTGGAGCGCCTTTATCGGCCTCTGATCCCATAAGCCAGGAGCAGCTGATTAGTAGGTTACAGACCAGCCCCGGCCTGTCCCTACCTCCCCGTCTGCTTCTGGCCTTTGGATCCTGACCGTGCTCTCCAAATGTGCAAGATGAACCCTGTCTGGAGGGAGCAGGAGGCAGGACCCGGCCGTGCGAATCCTGCCCTCCATGCACAGCTTTGGCTCATCTGCACAAATCAGGGGAAATGAGAGAAGAAGCAGGGTCTAGGAGGTCATGAAATGCTGACTTGAGAGTTGCTAGTAATTCAGTCCTGTTGGGATCACTGGTGTTCAGAGACATTTTGGGAGAAATATAGAAGTGTGTCGCCAATATTTTGAAAAGATTTTGAGTGCTCCCCTCGAATGGCAGGTGCTCAGCTAGAAGAAATTACTCCAGTTTAACACACACCAGAACAAATATCATGTCTCCAACTCAGAGGGGCAGAGCTTAAAGGGACAATCAAACTGAGATGCTTTGAAAGGACAGAAACAAGTGTAATACGGAAGCAAAGGCAAACTAATGAAAGTCAGAATGAATTTATGAGGCACCTTAATGAAACATGTGGACCCACAGAAGATGAATCCATGATGTTTAAGCTTTTAAGTCTGCAGATAGTATGGAACTCACATGATTGGAAAGGTAATAAACTTCCCAGCAAATGGACAAGATCATATTTGCACAGAGAAAACCTTTGCCCAAAGCAAGCGTGTGTGGTTAGTGAAAGATTCAATTAGGCTATTTAATGCCAGTTGCACAACTGTCTTGTTCAAAGACTTGTACTATGTTCTGTCAAAGGTTGCACCCCTTAAATGGTAATATTTATGGATTAAAGTCGAGCAGCTTTGCTCTGCCCGACAGATGGGTCTTGTTCCTTTGATGAGAAAGATCACAGAGAAAATGATAAACAAATCATGTCCGACTGCATACCCATAGTGACAGAACATATATAATAAATGTTACTTTTTACTTAATTACCCAGAAAATGCTCAGGCGATACACAGGCTGAAAACAGGATGTGGAACCACCGAGCAACGATCAGAAGCTGTTTGCGTTTTTATCAGCCGCCCCGCAGCAGCACCCCAGCCCAGCTGCGGATTGGAAACCCCACTGCGCTGCTCGGCAGCCACGAAGCAAACCCCGAGCAGGGGTGGATAGCCTGGGGAGCCCTCCCAGACCTGCACCAGGCTCAGCCACCGCAGCCCTCCCCGCGCTCTCGGGGGCCACGCTTGAACCCGGGGCCGGCAGCACCGCGGAGAGCTCCGCGCCCCCCGACGGGGAACACCCGGGGTTCAGCGTACAGATGCCCATACACACACACACATGGATGTATGGAAGCATCCTTCCACCTGGGCATTGACATCCACAGGTTCTCTGAACAAGGGTCTGGACGCAGCCACGCTGGCTGACGCCAAAACTCCACCTGTCCCATCAAGCGTGGCTTGGATTCTCCCTTCCCCATGAGGTTTGGGGCTTCTTTTCCAAATCAATCCTCCAAAAGGAGTCTACAGCGAGGGTCTGACCCTCTTCTCTGTGACAGGCAGCAATGGGTATGATCAGCAAGAGCTGTGGGGTATGATCAGCAAGAGCTGTGCTGGTTGAGTCCTCATCAGTTCGTGGCTGGGAAGGGTCCTCCCTGCTCTGGGTATGGCCATGCTCTTCTGAAGCAACACAGACATTAAGTAAGGCCAGTTATTTGGGCTGGTGCTTCGCTTTTCTTTCTTGCGGTTATTTATTTGTAGTTGTGCGTGCAGCTGCATGGAGTCACTGTGCAACAACAGAAACGCCACCACCTTGAATTGCAAGAGCAAAGTAACAGCAGCAACTTGAATTACAAAAGTAAAATAAACCAAAGAATAAAAATAATTAAAAAAATATTCACTCACCTTAAATTATATTTAACAGGAAGGGGCAGAAAAATTAACTTCTTCCCTTAAAGGGGGAAAAATCTAGAAGGTAAGGGGTAAAATAAAACTAACGGAGTTCTGCAATGTATTTGTGCTTTCTACAGGCTGATCAGGTGCGTCTGCAAATATGCAGAAGGAGGGAACTGTTGCTTGGAAAGACCCTGCGTGTGCGGCACAAGCGGCTCCACTTCTCTGCGCTGCGTTTAAAATATATCTTCTTGCAGCCAAGCTCTGAAAGCTTGCAAGTGTCGTTGTTTGCAAGCCAAACAGATGCTCAAGGAGAAATACCAAATAAGCAGTGGTTTTGTGCAGGGAAGAAACGGCGGGTTTTGGTTTATTTTGTTTCCCCAGCTCTAATCACAACTTTCTGCAAAACAGAACTTGGGGCTGCAAAGCTGCAGCATGAGACAGTGGAGCGTACGGAGAATTCAGACCTTTACCTTTCCCTCAGCATCGGTGAAAGTGATTTTGTCTTCGCTTTTTCTTGAAAAACTTGGGGCTGCAAGACCCTCCTTATCTTCAGGGGTGACTTTCTACTGTGATTTAACTCTCTGTGGGTCCGATTCGCTTTTCTCTTCTTCAGCGAGCAAAGAAAAGCCTCACACACGCAGGGAAATCGGTACGGACAATTTAATTGACCCTGCGGGAAGTGCGACTGCAAATAGAGGCAAATAATTTGTAGCCTAAAAACTCGGTCTCTAGATCGAGGGAGAGGCTCATTTTTGATTCCAGCAGAATAATAGCGGCTGTGGGCGTGAATTAGTGCAACAGTTTGTACAGCGTAAATGGCTAATATGAGCACGAATATTTTTACAGAAATATTTTGAAGGTTGAAACTTGCATTTTGTGAAATCGTTACCCCGGTGAGATATTGTTTTAAACATGCCCCCTTATTGTTTGCTATGTGTGCATGTAAACAAACAAACAAAAACAAGGAAACAAAAAAAAATCAACCGAACAAAAAACTCAAAGAACACGAAAATACCGCAAACTGCGAGGCTTTCACAGGGCTTTTTGCAAACGCGCGGTCGCGGCGGGGCCACAGGAGACGAGGAGCTCCCGGGTCCTGGGACACAGTTTGAGGGTTTCCTCCCAAAATGGCAGGTGGGGCTTTGGGGTACGGTTCTTTTGGGGATGGGGGGCTGTATATCATAGAGTTGCCGTTGTCCGAAATAAATTAAAATCGGCTTAATCTGCGAGTCTCGCTGTTATAATGAATGAGGGTTTTTTTTCGCTGCCTTTGTTAGTTTATTTTATTCGGGGGAAAAAAAAATAAGAAATCGGGTAATTTTGGTGCTTCTAAACGTCCCCGGCAAGACTCCCCCGGGTTGTTGCGGGGCGGGAGAAGGCTCGGTCGCCCCCCCCGCCCCCCTGGGTGACATCAGACTCTTGTCCTGAGGGCAGCAAAACGGCCCGCTCCGGCTCGGGGCCCGCCGGGGCTGCACCCCAAGCCTTTGGGGTGCTCTGGGGCCGGGCGAGCCCCTCAGCCGCCCCCCCGGAGCTTTCATTTCCCAGGACGGCGGGTGCGGGGCCCGTCGGTGCGGGGCCGAGACCCGGCGCTGGGATTTGCCGGGATTACCCGGGACGTGGTGCCGGCCGTGAGCTCCCCCCGGGAGGGTCCGGGGCACCCAGCCGGGCAGCACCCTGGCGCTCGGGGGCAGCGGGGTGGCATGATTTCATTTATTAACCCATCATCCGCAACCCCTTTCCCTGGCTCCTTTCACGGAAAAGGTCCCCCCGGTTTTTCCTCTCCGCGTTTCCCCCCCCACCCCCCGGGGGGGTGCGTGGGATTTACGACCCAGCCCGTTGGAAACCGAAGCACCGGGATTTACTGTAAAACATCACGGCAGCCTTTCCCGGAGGGGACTTGAGGCTGAGAATGTCACTTAGACGGAGTTTGTCGCCAAAAAAATACTTGCTCTTGTTCGGGCGGCGATAAATTTCCCCTCTGGCACGGAGCAAATTGAACCGCGGCG
>VZTV01066187.1:0-29947 GCA_013400875.1 Anhinga rufa
ATGTATAATCTGAAGAATATTAATATTACAGTTCTTGCCCTGTTCACAATTCACAGTAGTTGAATTAGGCCTTATCATTTATCACATACTTACAACCAATGTTATTCTTAGATTGATATTTTATATTTCTGAAATATCACAGTTATAGGAGTGTATAAAAATAAAATTCTGTTCCTCTCTATATACTGTAGTTTTGCAAAAGCAGAATTAGGTATTTATTTTAAAGTTGGATTAATCGGAGGATTCCTATATCTTTTGAAAAGAAACAGAATAAATGAGTAAAATGCACTAAATGTGAAAAAATTTCAAATTGCAGACTTCAAGTTTTCTGTATGGTTTTGACTGATAGGTTTTAATTTGTAAAAGCTGTTGTTTTATATCGTGCTTCTGCATAATATTTAAAAATTAAGAGCCAAATATTAGTGTAGTAAAGTTAAAAGCATATAGTACCTCAAGAGTATGTCTTCTGTGAGTATTGGTGAAGCTAAAATTCTAAGCAGAACTGTACTAAGAACACAGATAAGAAGAAACTAATTTTTAAAATGCATCCTTGAAGTGTTTATGATCTTTTTTAAAGAAAGTTATTTTCTTCTGTATCTTGAGAAAAAAACATTTTACAGTATAAATTCTAAATCTCCCCTTTGCATTGCAAATGCTCTCTTTGGGATACATGAATATCTGGAGGGGTGTGAAGCTATTTCAATGTTTTTAATTTCTAAGACCCTGTTCCCAACTGCCCCTACCTCCACGACTGCAATTGAGCACAGCCACTCACGTGTTTAAAGGAAAGATTAAAGATTTAATGGGAGTTTGCCACCTTAAGTCAGAAACCACACTGCGTTCTGCTATTCTGTTTTGGCCTTTTGAGGTTAGCAATCTTACTTAAAACCATGGAGCAAGCGCTCAGTAACAAGAAAGCCATCTAAAAGATTTACCATTGCTACTTTTTACTGCTTTGAAGAGGTTGGTTGCTATTCTTGCTGTAGCCACAGCAGCTGTCTAGAGTATAAATAATTAAGGAAATTTTGACAATTACTATAATGTAATGTTCCACAAGTGTATCATAAACTGAATTTCATTCACGGCTGGAGTCTATAACAAATTCCAGGACATTGTAGCTAAAAGTCACTTTAAGTCATTATTGTCAATGAAGGAACAGTGTTGTTCTGTTGGATAGGCAGATGCATGCTGTAGGTTGCTTACAGAAGTCAGATCTGGTTATAACGAGAGGCATGCAGAGGGCATGTGCTGGGTCAGGAATTGCAAAGAGTGCTGGAAAGAAGTGTTGGCTCCGTACTGCCTCCTCCGAGACTCAGATGTTGTTCAGACGCTCATTCAGGAGCGTGGAGTGAGTGAGACCATGTTCCCCGCTCATGAGATGAGATGTATCATCCCCAGTGGTTTTCTTCACATTAGAAAGACTAGGATTCTGCTTATAGCTTGCTTTTATTAAGTGAACGTGCTTACCGAGATCTTTATCATCTTAGAGTAAAGATACTAAGGGAAGAAGATACGTATCTTCATAGAGGTTGTGTTCACACAATTGCTTGCGATGTTTAAGGAGACAACCTTTCTCCAGGTCTCCTGCTTTCTAGTAAAAATGCTTCTGTTACAGTGAGGTTTTTTTTGGTGTTACGTTTTTGTTTTTGAAGATACGACAGTCTTCATCCTTTGCGTTTTAATGCACTTTCCCCTTAATATAGCTTACAACCATTTTCCAGAATGTGGGAACTGGTGTTTGTGCCTGGTACTTCTGGTTGAGAGAGGTGGCTGATGCAAGGCTATCCAGTCAGTTCAAACACTCAACCAGGTGATGTCTAGTCTTATTTTTTTCAAATGAATCTTTCAGTTACAAGTGTCCACATCTATATTGTAGTGTCAGTAAGGTGGGCATCATAGACGAGTAGACTGGGGGCATGGGGAGGGGGGTGGCAGAAAGGCACCATAAATGAAGATTTTAACTTTGCTCAATAAAGAGAAATACAACAGAGTTTAGAGGGAAGCTTTCTACCATCGTCTTTCCCCCTGTGGCAGTTACCTCATTTGTAGACTCAGGATGCCATGAGCAGACACACATGTGAGCTGAACTGTGAAGAGCCAGCTCACGTCCAGCCAGATGTATCAGCTTAGAAAGCTGGAGCAAATATGTGTCTTCCAAGCCCATTAAAGGGGGTGTGAAAGCAAGTATGTTTGCTTCCATGTGGCACAGTCCTGAGCTAGTAAAGCCCGCCAAACCTTAGAGAGCTCAACACAGAGCCAGATCAGGTCTCTTTGCATTGTTGTTCCCATTGCTACAGTGTTGGAAAGCATCATACAAATTTGCCCAAATTAAGCATTAGAGACAGCTTGGGTCTGTCAGGCTCAAAGCCAGTGCTAATAAGCCTTGTCAAATTAAGTTTAGTACTGCAGAACCATGTGGGACCATCAGTGCTTATCAACCTAGTCCCAATGCCAGAAATGACATGACAAGGCCTCCAACTGGCTCCATGAAAAATTACTTAGGTGAGAACCTATCCCCCCTCGTCATCTTGTCTGGGTTTCTTTGCTGTGGGGAGTATCCCTGTCTTCCTTTGCTCCAGATAAGAGTTGGCTGGCTTTTATACAATCTGTTATAGACTTTTCTCTATCTTGTCCTGTGCATAAGACCTGTTTCAGGGTTGGTTTTTTTTTCCCCAAACCTCTGTTTTTATACTGTAGATATTCCTCTAAACAAAAGCCTGTAATTGTGATGATTAGTTCCAGCTGGCATGCAGATAATCCTGTGGTTAATACAGAATATAGTCGTATGGAACACAGGCTCTGGGACCAAAAAGATTTGGAGTCCGTCACCATAACTGCATTTAGGTTTTTAGAATGAAGCACACGAAAATAATGACATGGTTCTTGAGAAAAGGACAAAGGAGAGTAAAACAAGACCAGTTTCCTCTCCTACATGTTCCTGAAAAAAAGACCGAGGTCAATAACCCCAAGTAGGGTTAATTCTCTCTGCTAATATTGTTTGGTTATAGAAAAACGGGGATCTTTTTCTTTCTTTCTTTCAATTTGCCTCTTGTTTTGGGGATGATATTAGAGCTCAACATCTGGCATCCTGCAGAATCTGGACTGTATAGGAGGTACTGTTTGGTCCATGCCCTTCTTAGGTAGTGTAGGTGATTCTTACTGACGTGGGTGCCTTTGCAAGTGCCAAATGTTACCTATCATATAAAGGGTTCATATCCCTTATTTGTAAAATGATAAAGTAAACGAGCAAAAAATAGAGTACTGAAGTGAGTTGTTATATATCAAGTCTGGCTGTAATGGCAGTCTGTACAAGTCCTGTTCTACAGGGGCTGTGGTCTGTCTGTGAGGAAATATGTTGTGTAAAATGCTCACAGTTTTTGAAGGAAGTTTCACAGCGGTGTTTCAGCACAAGTGCGAACACTGAGCATTTTACTATCTTGTACATTAATGTATGCTTTCTGCATAGCACTGCAAGGAGGGCGAGAGAGAGGGAGGTTGTTGTGTTACCTATTACATGCAAGTGATAAATCATAACAGATGAGATAATGGTAAAGATTAGATGATACAAAAAGAAGGCAAAAGACAAGATGTTTGGAAGATCAGAGCATTAGTGGAGCGCGAGGTGAAGGAAGGAGAATTTCCATATCAGCTAGACTAGAAGTGACTGGGGAGAGAACCGAGTAAAGAAAGTTGATTTTTAAAATGTGAACTTGAAGACAAAGAAGAGAGGAGATATTTGCTGGGGAAAGGCTATGCTGGCAGACACGGGCAACAGCTGAAACACAACCAGAGATGGAAGAAGGGGTAGAAGAAGTAGCAGCAAGGTGTTTTACAGGAGAGGTAGAGGTTTTTTCCCCACCTTGTACGTAAAGGTAAGAAATACTGAATGTGGCAGTGGGAAGAGATAAGACATATCTCTAGATTTAAGAAAAAAGTATGAGAAAAGACTAATAAGAAAATAAATTTATTTTTTCCAAGGTTCAACATTAAAAAAAATTTTAAAATCACAGATTATGATACTCTAGAAAGAAGTAAAATGTTAGGTGTGAAAGTCTGAGAAGTGATAGTGCGTTACCCTTGTTGCTGAAGCCTGAAGGAGTGGAGCGGTAGCAAAGCTGTCAGCGCTGACGGAAAGAGGATGGGAGAATCTGTAGGTGGACAAAGCAGACTCTCATCTTGCCATGCTAAGCCTGGGGAAGTTGTGGGACATCAAGACGAGAATTTGGAGCAACAGGACGAAATGCAGGCTGAACCAACACCACAGTTCCCTCCTATAAATGAGTAGGAAATAACTGTGGTTCTCATGTGGGTTTGTGGTTGCGTTTTATTATTTTTAAGGATGATCGCTTTGTGTATACAAGTATCCGTGATATCAAATAACAAAGAGGAGATATTTATTTTTTGTGTGTGTGTGACCAGAAGTTTTTCAAGAATCATCCCTTTCTGATGCAGATATCAAGCTGTACTAGTAGAATAATAACTGTTCAGTCTTTCTGCTACTGTTTGTCTTGCAAATGTAAAGAATCTTGTAGTGCCACATGGGTCAGAGCCTGCATTTCTTCCCCAGGACTTTATGAAAGTTGAGATGAAGGCCATGCTTTCAATATGTTCACTTTGTTTGCAAGTTTAGTGTTTGACTGATTTCTTGTATTCTGAAAACGAGCTGTTCTGTAATGTTTGTGACACCCAAAGTCACAGAACAGTTTGTATGAACATTCTCCAGCCTGGTAGGGACTCTGGTTTTCAAACGAGCAGCACTGCGAGTTTGAATTAAGTTGTTAGAGCTGGGTGTCCTCTTCCCTCCTCAGTGAGACTCTTGCCAGCTCCATCCCCTGCTTTATCAATCTTTTTTTATTGGAGTAAAGAGCATGAGATGTTGAAATCTTAATTACTGTTTGTGTGTATGGCACATGCTATACATATTTCTGTGGGTTTTTTCCCCTCAAAGAATTGAGATAATAGATGTGAATGCTGCTGTGATATGACCCATACTTGAAGGGTATAGCTGGGTACACATCAATTAATTGGTTGGCAGGGATAATATGAGCTGAAACCATCTGTATCACCTGAGCAGCTAACTATGTGTGTGTAATACCCACAAAGTGGGTGAGCTGATGTGTTTTGTATGACTGCTGTAAGAAAAGAAAAAAATATTCTTAGTTATTGTATTATCTCGTGGAAAATAATTTTATCTTTGCTTTTCAAGAGCAGGCATCCACTTTAACCTGCTCCTCTAAACACTTTGAGCATTTCTACATGTTGATGTTGGGTGTTGTCTAAACATTGCCATAGCTAGCCGCAATAAATCTGCAAGGCTGTCGCTCCAAACCCCAGCGGGCTGATGGGGCTGAAGTCTGCTTGATTGGCCGCCCGTTCCCCAAAGCCGAGGAGGACTCTGCTGCTCCGGCATGTGCTGCTGATTCAGGGGAGCAGCTCCACCGGGAAGATCAAAAGCATCACAAGCATTTTTTTTTTTCCCCTCTGCAAATTCCTGGCATAGGATTTTTGGAAACATATCCCAGTGGCTAAATATAGCCATATGCTTTCAAGTTACCCTACCCCGAGGTTGTTCTGAGAAATGTAGTAAAGGAAACTTGTCGGTCTTCTGGTAAGCATTCCCCTTGCTTCGCTTGGGGTGTTTGTATCTTACTGTCGGTATATGTTTAGAAATTTAATCTGGTTTAATGTTACTACAGTAACAAATGGGTACCTTTTGGCCTTAACCCGTGGTATGTTTCCTCACAGCTGAAGGTTAGCTGGAGGGGAAGACGCTACGCAGAGCCCTGCCAGACTGGCCAGTGGCAGGCACCAGCTTAGCTCCTTCAGCTGCCTGTGGAGGCGCTTGGCCAAATATCGAGTTTAGGAGTGTTTAAAGCATTTTCCCTAAGCGTCCTGTGTTTCTCTTGATCATGTATGAACGTGTGTTGTCACATAGACAAGAATGACTTACTACAGCAGTGATCTGCCAGGTTGCTTGTACTTGATGTCCTTCTTCCTCACTTTATAACAACTATTGCTCCTAGATAAGATTCATTATACTGTCTCGATTTTTTTTCTTCTTTTTTTTTTTCTCCCCAGAGATCCAGACTGTTGTTATGCTGTTATGCTTACCATTTGTGTATTGTTATCAGTGAGAGAGATGTGGTTGGGTCATAGGTTTCTGTGTCGCAGAGCTTGTAGTCTAAATAAAACCATAAGCTGTCCCCTTGCCCCCACTATCATCCTCCATAGACAATAACATGATATATAGAGCTAGGCTGGATTGGGAAAGGCCAATATATACATCTCCCTGCCATAAGGCATGATCAAGTGTCACTAAACAGATATTTGTTTAATTTCTGGAGAGAAAGGCTTCCAAAATTCTTCCACTGGCGGAGATGGGAGATAAAGCAGTATGTGCATGCTATTCTGTCCGTTGGGTGGATGTATGCGATACCTTTGGCGACATGGCTGATGACAGTCTGTCATTCCCATAAGGGCTGTCTTTGTGGTCCCCGAGGGTTCTTTTGCCCTATACAGTGATGCAGGGACTTGGACATCATCTGTCTCTGAAACAGTGTGAGGTTTGATAAAGAGCAACAGACTGACTTAAAAAGTAATTTTTACAGAAAAACTGGAAGATGTGAGCTGAACTATAAAGACAGAATTAGATTCTATTTGATCATATATTTAATTGTTAAGTTAAGCTGAATTAACACTTTCTGAATACCTATGGTTCTACCCCCGGTGTGGACTGCATACGTGAAACAGCAAATGCATTAAGGGGCCAGGGTCATTCCACGTACGTATGTGGAGATCTCCACATCTTTCATTTATGTATTTACAACTGTACCAAAGCCTAGAAAAATAATTCTATTTTGCCATGCCTAATATTTATGTAAAATTATTACATAAATATACCTTTTATGCAGTACTCTGCAAATACATAGTTTCTTGCTGTGGTTTGCATAAATGGGGAAAAACGGGAATTATGGATGACAGTCTTTAACTTCCCTCGCTTGCACTTTGGGGCGTATGCAACATATGAAAGTGCATTCTTGTTGAGGCTGCATTAGGTGCAGTAGATTGTATTAACTTCACCAAGACTCTGTTGGTGTTGAATTTGGTACCACGAGCAAAAATTGTGCTCAGACTAAATTCTGGGGGGAGTCTGTCATGGACAAATTATGGTTTTTATTGAGGATTAACTCTATCTGAGCCTTTTCTAACTAAGGAAAAATGGTTAAATTGATTTGAGGACAGGTGGAAGTAAAACTTAAATAATTCTTCTCCTTTCTGGGAAACTAATTATTTTTCTGAACCTTGGCTGTGAAGAAAAACTTTGTAGTCTTCCAGACTGGCAGCAAATTCACAGTAACCCAAGTTTAAAGCTCAGCTTGGTAACAAAAGGTATCCACACATGTTTATGAAGTTTAACTCCGGTTTCCGAGTTTTGCATTGTTTCTCAACAGAAACCCCACTGTGTGCTGCACTGCTTAAAAACAGTACAGTGAAACCTCATATTAAATAAGAATGTTTTAAATCTCCCTGTCAGGTTTGTGATGTAAGAGTTAAAGCTGTCTGTATGGCAATTTCTTCTAGTGCCTAGGTCTTTGTTTCTTTTTACAGGATAATAGTACTAAGCTCTTCACTCTTGAATATCTGGAACAGATCATAGCTTTTACAAAGGATTATCCAGCCCGGAGAGGCACTTTTTGTCTATGTGTCTTGTCATAAATCTTTGATTTCAGCCATTGTTTATATGCTGTGACTGTGTGATAATGGTTATCTTAATTAGTCTGTGAAAGTAATACATATCCAGAAGAGTTTATTCTTTTGCTGTTTATGTAGGATTAATTTTATATATTTAATGCCTGAGCTAAACAGTACTATTGCGTTTGTTCTAAGCAATTATGCAGGAGAACTTCAGTAGGAGATGTTATCCAGGATCTAGGCGCAAGGAAGGAGGGGGCACGTATGCGTTGGTGTTCCTCCAGCCACCAAAATAAATCAGTTGGGAACAGGTGAAGCTGTGACCCTTGGGCCTCGAGACATAACTGTGCACATTGGCCAAGACGGAGAGGGTACGCTGCGCCTGGGAATGGGCTGCATTGGTAGCTCCCTTCCCGGGGATCTTTTTTAGAAACGAACAACTGTCAATGACTGCATTGCACGAGGTCCTTCACGTGACACAGCTGTGAGGTGACCATTACGACTTCTTTAGTTGTGTGTGTCTGAATAAACGGAACCAGATCGCTTGCTGGTGTACTGTCATCCCACTCACAGTAATCGAGCATCTGTAATTTACCTGCATTACTGAAAATTAATTTTTGATTGGTAGGTTATTTTATTTTTATAATTAATCATTTAATGGAGTGCAGCAGTATTAATACAAAACTTTTCTCTGAGGTAAAAGCTCTGTTGGTGATGAAGTGTTCTGTGTAGCTCTTTCTACAAGTTTCATTAAATTCTGGATTACTGCTGCAAATTCAAGTTAATGATACGCAGAGCCTTCAACACTTGAGCTAGTATTTGCGGGAATACAACCGTGTACAAGAGCCAGTGCTCACTGCATTGAGTGGTTTTAGTGTCAGTCCTTCCTTTTAAGCATTTATGCTCCTTTAAAAATATCGGTTTATGTGGAATTCAAGGATGTTTTGGGAGGAAATCCACGTTAACTAGATGTCGATCCTATTTTACATTTAATCCCAACAGCAGAGTACTAGAAACCTAACTCTCAGTCTGGAAGCCCTGAATAGAAAAGGGTCTCCTATGAGCAGCCAGGGAAGGTGGAAATGAAGCGTTCATGGGACCTGCTGCCCTCTTCATTGTGTATTTACCAAGCACAGCCATGGTTTTTCCCCATCTGTTCCTGTCTCTAGTTATACATAAGCAGATATTTAGTGCCAATAACATACAGTTGGTGTGGTATGTGCTAAAATCTAGTCAAGTGTCTATTGAGACCAGCGAAGAGTTTCATCTATATCCTAAATGAATGATTCTCCAGAGGCAGGATACTCTGTTGATATTTCTTTTACAAAGTTGAACTTGTTGCTGAACAAATTATGAAATCTTGAAATGTCCTAAATCACATTATCCACTTAAATTTTTAAAATATTTTTAAGGCCTGATCCTGAAAAGCTGGTCCAAAAATAATATTTCCCAGAATATTTTTCAAAGAAATTGCCATTTACTTTTTTCCCTCACAGGAAAGTTTCAGTTTTGTATAAATAAACCTGAAAAGCTAAATTTCAAAATAAACTAGGAAAATTTCTACAACCCTTCCATCTGCCTCTCCCAGCCCAGATTAGCTTTGGCAAGCCCTGTGAGTCACACAGCATTGCCTGAAACCGTTCACAATACAAGAGTGCCCTTTGGGTGCTCCAGTGTGGTTACAAATCTTGGCCATCGTGAATCGCAGCTTTCTCCGTGGTGCTTACTGCCCCCATTTCTATTTACGTGAGGCATCTTGTGAGCGAATATTGAATATTAACAGCATATTGTAAAGTAGAGAAATGCTATTTGTCCCATTATTTCCAGAGGAAGAGCTGAGGCACAGTAAAGCTAAGGTTTTACCCAGGGTCACGGAGAAGGGGATGCAAGAGGTGAGGCTGAGGCTAGTTCTCCAGCCTTAGGTTAGTGCCCACACTGTCCTTTTTTTAAAAAAAAAAAACTCAAAATAATGTAATTATTTTGAGAGGGTCAGTGCTTCACATAGATGTGAAAACCGTGTGCCCGTGATAATAGATTTTTGTTTCTGCATCTAGATATGTTACAACCTGGCTACAGAATATGGACTGGCTTCGTTTGCCCTTATGTTATATCTGCTATTTCATTTCTAAGATAGCCACCAAGTTCTATCAAAATCCTGAAACTTAATTTTGAGAGACATTTTATCCAAATAGTCAGGAACAGCGTATGAACACTTGAAGCAAATGTATAATTTTCTTTAAAAAATTATACATTTTGATTGGGATAACTGCAAATGAAGATGTATTTTAAACAAAGCAGTAATAGTTAGTATTTATATCCTTCTGGGGAAAATGGAATCTGCAATTTTGCCTTGTTATTTCTTATATAAAATTATGTTTAGGAAATAATACAAACATTGATGTTATTTGAGGGGAGAACCCTCCCTCCCCTAAAACTCCAGGATTATAAGGATTGTCAATGTAATGACTTAAGATTTTAAGGTTCTTCCTATACTTTGACATAAAAATACTGAGTGCAAAATCTTGATCTGAAAATACAGACAAGGAATACATCTTGCCTTAAACAGCTTGCTGTAAACAACTTGTGTAGGGTCTTTCCTAGTTTCTACATTATATTTGAAGTCTGCTGGAATGTTGCTTAAGGGTTTGTGAAACTTTAAAAATTTCACATGAAATCAATCTTCCTATTCCACCTTTGAAAATTAATATAATGGACATAACATGGAGCCTCAAGTTCGGTGGAAAGCTCTGGTTTCAATGTAAGTAGTGGGTTTTCTGGATAAGCTCATAAAAAGGCCACATCTATCGCTCTAAAATCTGGGAGCAGAGGTCTTGCGTCATAACATGAGAAACTTCCCATGGTTTCTAAGTGAAGGAACCTAGAGTAAGTTTAATTCTGATTTTTGTTTGAGAAAAACATCTGTATCTGCCATAAGGGCAGCACTAGCTATAATTTACTTTGTGTATTTGACTTGGACATACAGCTTTGGCTGTAGACAGTTTCCATATTCAAGTCTGTTATAGTCAACGTTGAACATATATCGGTGCCCATGTATGGGTTTCCATTTACGGGCTAAATGCTGAGGATATTTGGTTTTGGGGGTGTTTTTCTGGTATGTCCTATTCCGCTCGTACAGGCCAGGGCATGTTTCCTGACTCCTTTTCTTTCTAGCACTGACAAGAATAGAAATTGAATTTCAATTATACGACGTGCAAAAACTTGTGTGGGTCTGGTGGCTAGTGTTGTCGGAAATGCATGATTACTGTAGGGTGCTTTTGAGAATAGAGGGAAATCTGAGTAATATATCTGGGAATGTTATAGTGAAATGAGAATTAAGTAAACATATTCTGATCCACACATAAAAATTTAGTGGAGCGGTTAAATTTGTGTCTACTTGAGTTTCATGTGCGGAGAAGCTAGGGCGGAACAAGGAGTGTGTAGGTCTGGTGGGAATGAAAGCGATGATGTGCAATGATGTCCTTTATAAAAGTACTTAGAAATCACTAAATATGTGCGACCGCTACTTTTCAATCCTGCTTTTCTAGCAAGAGGCTGATGGTCTTACTGGTGTAACAAAGCAACTGCTGCTTCCACAGGCTGGTCTGGTGTTTGAAAGTTAGGCATGTGCAATACTCCTTAGCCATGATGCCTTCTCCTCTCATCTTGCCAGGTAGCAAATGCCACCCAAAGATTCTTGTTAAAGAGGAAGTTTTCAAGTGGCTGACTGAAAATACATTTTGCTTCTGTGAATATGAGAATGGGAGGAGCTGTGACACTTGATATATTATGTCTGAACAGAAGTTTAATTCTATGGGGTTTTATTTTTTCATATCATCTCGTAATTATAAGAAAGGAGGAGGAGCCCCTGGAGGTGGGCAGCCCCTCAAGTTGCAGGCTCAGCCATCCTCGGTTGGCGTTTAGGGACATTTCAGAATAAGTACCCATCACATAGGGTGTGGGATTGATAATGTGCTTTCATAGTTGACTGTAACTGGTTTATATATGGCAGTTCAAAATTGCTAATTCATTTGATGCCTTTGACCAGGAAGTGTAACAAGGCAAGGCACAGTTTTGGGCACTACCGGTAATGTGTCCGAGTGAGAAAATCACTGTAGATATCTGTCCTTGATAATTCTTCACCTTTTGCATAGCTTTCCCTTATTTTGGGTAGGTGGGAAATGAGAGCATCCAGCTGCCATCTTTCCTGCTTTTCTTCTGCTGTGTTAAACGCTGCTGGCAAAGCAAATGAGAAATCAGAATTGTCAGCCAAAAACGAATTGTAGCTCACAGTGAAAAAGAAACTATATGCTCCCCTTTGGCAAATCCAGTCTTTTCATATCTGCTTAAAGGGTTTAAGCAATACATGCACTTGGCCAAGAAAGGGACTGTAGAGTCTCGGTGACTATTTACTGCTGAATACTCTGAACATGAACCAGCAGTGTGCCCAGGTGGCCAAGAATAGCGTGGCCAGCAGGAGCAGGGCAGTGATGGTGCCCCTGTACTGGGCACTGGTGAGGCTGCACCTCGAATCCTGGGGTCAGTTCTGGGCCCCTCAGGACAAGAAGGACATTGAGGTGCAGGAGCGTGTCCAGAGAAGGTCAGCAGAGCTGTGGGGAAGGGTCTGGAGAGCAGGTCTGATGAGGAGTGGCTGAGGGAACTGGAGAAGAGGAGGCTGAGGGGAGACCTTATCGCTCTCTGCAACTGCCTGGAAAGGCGGCTGTAGTGAGGTGGGGGTTGGTCTCTTCTCCCAAGTCAGTAGCGATAGGGCGAGAGGAAATGGCCTCAAGTTGTGTCAGGGGAGGTTTAGACTGGATATTGGGGAAAACGTCTTCACTGACAGAGTGGCCAGGCACTGGCACAGGCTGCCCAGAGAGGTGGTGGAGTCACCATCCCTGGAGGTGTTCTAAAAAATGTGTACATGTGGCACTTCAGGGCATGGTTTAGGAGACGTGATAGCGTTGGTTTGACAGTTGGACTTGATGACCCTAGAGGTCTTTTCCAACCTTAATGATTCTGTGATTCTACTTTCAAGGAGGCAGCTGTACTTTGTGTTGGAAGTCACTATGACGCAGGGTCATTAGGTCTTTCCTTAGCTGAGATCTGTCCGGGAACTTCACTTCTATCCTAGGTACATACATCTAAGTGGCCTAACTACCACGCAACTACTTCAGAATAGCTTGCTATCTCCAACCCTCTGTGTACCGGGGGACCTTTTTCCATATAACAATATTTGCACATTATATAGTTCTTAGGTTAATGCAGCAGATGCTAAAGACAGGATCCTTCCCTTGGAGCTTTTATACATGAAATTAATTAAATGTTACACTGTTGGAAATGGTTCTCTAAACAAGCAACATGATTTCTGATGCATTAGATTAATTCAACCAAACTTAGGGTTTTTACTCAGGCCAGTGGCCACAAAATAGTATTCCCACCTTAAGCTATTTGACATATGAAGATTTCAGTAGCTTTCTTATCTTTGGGTTTTTACAATAGGAAAAATCAGTGATTGCATCCCTCACACATCCGAACATCACTGGTTTAATTCTTGGCACTTCAGATGGGTGGAAGATGGCTCCCTGGTAGAGCATTCAGCGCTTTTGCCTCTTAAGAGACTCCAGAGTGCCAAGTGATCGTGAGCCCTTTTCCACTGGAGTTGGGTAGCAGTCACAAGTCACTTTTATGTGGGCCACCAGCCAGTCATTGCGTGAGAAGCACCCTGAATTTGTATCAACACTTTTAATCATTTCAGCTATAGACCTGCATTCTGTGTTTTCATTTTCTTCTTGAATTTCCCTAGATTTCTTTCTGTTCTCCTTTTTGGGCTCTGTTTTTCCTTCAAAATCAACCAATTGCTCACATTCCTGCCATTCTGCCATGTAATGTTAGTATCACAGATGATACTGCGTAAATGTTAACAGAATCATTGATGCTTTTTTGTCCTTCAGTTGTATTTTTTTAGTGAGTGTCTTGCACATGCAATGCTGGACGTCCCGGTAGGCTCTTACTGTAGTACTTTATTTTCTGAATGTAAGTGGTTTGCTTTTGTAAGCCTCTGTTATTAACTCTTTATTTCATCATGCCTGGTTTGAAGTACTGAAATAGGATATTTTCCTGTTTCTGTAATATTTTGATTTTTAAGACTTCTTCACTGCAAAATCATATGTAAAATAATCATATATAATAATATAAATCTATGTACAATCATAGATTTTTTGGTAGTCCACTTCCTGCAATCTTTTTTTTTGCATTTTATATTGCTGTGTATTTTTTTTCCCCTCATTCTTTCTTTATCAATATAGGCCCAAAAAGTGCCTGCTTCTTACAGCCTTTAGCTGGGCATTACAAGTGATGCGGCAAGGTAGCCACATCCAGGTCGCTCAACCCGCGTTCCAGATACACACCTCAAACATTAGTGCTCTGCTAGGGAGTCATCCATCAGTCTGGGCGTGGGAGCCATATATCTTAATCAGGTGGCTAAAATGCTCTGTAAAAACTGTGGCTTCATCCCAGGGAAGAGGTGGTAGTGATTTTAAAGGGGGCTTCTTGAATCTCAGTCAGCTCTGCAATGAGCATGACGTTAGGAAGTCAGCAAGGACTACTATGCAGTACCAAAAATGAGGGCATGGGTGAGGAACTTGCTACCCAGAAGTAAACCTTAATCCTGTGGTCACTCTGTCCTAAAGGAGAGTTTGAGCAAAGATGAGGGATGTGGGAAGAGAAGCAAAGCAGGACTGAAAGGGCTATTTTGACTTTCTACAACTGCAGATCTGGAGATGAGATATTGCTTGTCTTTACTCACTAACCGAAGTAATGCTTATTAGGAGAGGAGAAATCTATCCACAGCTGCGGAAGACTGGAAATGTTCTTGGAATGATGAAGACTTGCTAAGTGCAGCTGGTAGAAATGGATTGATGCTTTTGTGTGGTGTTTATTCTTGAAAAGGTAAACTTTGGCTTCCCAGCAAAGTACCAAATCACCTCCTCAATAAAAGAGATGTTGAAAACTTGAAAAGGTTGTTGAGCACTGAGGAAGTAAATGGGTAGATACTGTCGTATCATACTGAACTGTGGATAAATGAACCTTTGAACGGCACCCTGCTACAGGCTTTAAGGTCTGAACGTTACAGAAATGTATTCTTTGGTATCTGTCTGGGTTTGGAAGTTTATAGTATACTCAAAGTATAGTATATACCCTGTATATTTTGATGTAGTATATCTCAAAGTATAATGAGACTGATAGAAGTTTTGAGTATATCAGTGTTTATAATTGTTGAAATCACAATCAGGTAACACCCATAACTCCCCTCCCTCCTGCTAAAAGAGAATGTCTTTATTGTTATAGACAGTAAATGAAAGTACCTCGAGAGCAATCTGTGCTGGAGGTTTTCTGGCAGCTTCCCATGTACTTTTTTTATTACTTTGAGAGGGAGGGGAAGCGCAGGTCAGGTGCTGGGAGCTCAGCCCCCAGAATGCCACACAGCCCTCACTTGTATACTTGTTTGAGGGCAGGCAGGATCTGACAGGGAAGCTGGATCTTTCACATTTACTCTTGATGTTTCCAAGCTTCACAGAAGAAAGGTAGTTAGTTACGTGACGGCAAGTGTGGGGCTTGGTGTTTGCTTTCTTGTCTATAAAGTGAAAGCAGTGTTTGGTTGTGATGTTCTGGGAATTAACAAGTTCATGTTTGCAAGATGTTCAAACATGGAGACCTTATTTTATCACTTACTGATTACCATGATAAAAGCAAAAATTGCTTAGGGGCATTATCCAAAAGTCCTCTGTGTAACCACACATGAAACACATGATATTTCATAAAATTATGTTCCTTCCAGCTTCTCAAGGTATCCAAGAGTAGGCTTCTGCACAGAAGTGCTGTGATCTGGCCGGGCTGGCATCTCTCTGCATCTTCTGATTATGACAGCAGAGCTTTGGTGGGAGCTTGGTGGGAAACTAGGTCTGAAGTTACTGCAAAATCTCTATTGTGATGTTGAGATACAGGGGAAAAAAATGCCTAGTTTGTTCAACCCTTCCGGAGTTCTCTTTGCTAGGTAGGATTTGAATGCAGTCTGCCTATAGCAGCTGTAGTCGCTAACAGTCAGACTCATTGAGCAGAAGACCCTACCTGGCCAAAATTCATGTTATCCTGTGCAATTTAATGCTGTTGTACCATCTCTCTGAAGGGCAGGATTTCGCCCCACAGTGAGCGACCAGAGTTGCCTGTCATTTCTGACACGCGGAGGGTGTCCCGAGTGACCATTCTTTGGATTCCAGCTGAGGTTTCCAGTTACGGCTTTTATATTTGACTGCTTTTGTGGCTGGAAACTTTTGCCAGCTGTCAACTTGAGAGCAAGTGGCAATCTGCCTTCTCAAGCAAATATGGCCTCCGTGTTTATTTTCGGTTTCGTGTTTGTTATACTTATTGTTGGTTAAAAATCCTGGCATAACATCCTTGACCCTTTAGTAAGATGTGTAGTGATCCTCTTTCGTGGTTAGAGCATTAAATAACTTGCTTCATGCAAGTACAAATAACAGGAAGTCCTGACCCACGTAATACTCGATCAATTTAGGACCTTGGTAACTGAGGAGGTTTCGTATTATGGTTTCCACATAATGAGCAAAGGGACTTTTTATGTGATACAAAGACTGAGTGCAATAAAGGGTGGCAGGAGATGAAAGTAAACGATTAATACAATGCATTTACTTTTTGTGTCTCTTTTTTGTTTGTTTGTTCTTGAACAGATTGAAAACATAGATGCATGCCTGAGTTTCTTGGCTGCTAAGGGAATTAACATACAGGGGCTGTCAGCAGAAGGTGAGTCAATTGGTTGTTTAAAATTTCATTTTAAATGAGGAACCTGAATTACTGCTTTTGATTAAAACCAGCACATGGAGTGTAATGGAAGATTAATATGGATAATTAAAGGTTTGACAGTATTTACTCCTTATTTTTCCCCACCTCAGTACGAAAGGTAGGTAAAAATATATCTAATATCCACACAGCTGACTTGTAAAAATAATCAATGAGAGTGAGTTAGAATTCAGTCACTTCTTTGTTTCTTTCTGTTCAAAACCAGGAATTTCTCATCTAAGTTCTGTAATTGGCACACTGATGGGAGTGGAGAGATATTTAAAGTAAACTGCTGCTGGTTGTTTGCCTTTTGAGAGAGAAATTTATTTCCTCACTTTTCAATTATTCTTACCCGAAGAAGTATCTGGCTTTCTTTTTTTTTTAAAGTTTGTTGCAAAAATGCACAAAACAATAAAAATCCAAATGTTTTGAACCAAAACAAAAAAGGAAAAGGCATTTTGACCTCTAATTAATCACTATGCTTTTGAAGAGCATCAGAATTTTTCTGAAACCCGAACATGACTCAGCGTGCTATATTCCTTTATGCCAGTGCATGATATACGTCAGGATGAATGGTACCGTTTGGCTCAGAAGGTGTTTTAACGGCTGTCTTATTAAGAGGTCAAACAGAGTTCTGTCATCCTCAGCACCAGCTTTCACTTATACTTTCATTTAAATATGCTGGAAAAACAACTGGCTTGGTAGCTGCTAAGGCAAACTTTGAATATATTGTATGAGATCTCCTTCAGAGCTTCACAGAACAAATGTGTGGCATCAGGTGAGACTTAAAGTTAGATTTGGTGACTAAGTCTCTTTGCAAACAGTTTCGATGAGGAGGTTATATCATCAAATTATGCACGTATGTTTACTTGTGTGTGAATAACTTAATTGCCTGTGTGTTTAAAGCTGTGTTTTCTTCCTCTGAAGGAATCCTATAGTTCAAACAAGGAAGGCAAGAAAGGTGTGGTGGGCTGACCCCAGCCAGCAGCTAAGCACTGGAGAGAATAGGAAGAGCAAAAGTGAGAAAATGCATGGGTCAAAATAAAGATAGTTTAATGAGTGAAGGAAAGAGGAAGAGAAAAACAAAACAAGCGATGCAAAGGCAATCACTCACCACCTCCCACAAGCAGACAGATGCCCAGCCAGTTTATGAGCAACGGCTACCTCCCCAACACCCTGCCACCACACACCTCGGTTTTTATTACTGAGCATGATGTCATATGGCATGGGATATCCCTTTGGCCAGTTGGGGTCAGCTGTCCCCGCTGTGCCCCCTCCCAGCTTCTTACCCACCCCCCCACACACTGGGGGAGGAGGTGTGGGGGAGAAAAGAGGAGGAAGGCCTTGACACTGTGCTCGGCAATAGCCAAAACACTGGCACCTTATCAACACTGTTTTAGTCACAAATCCAGCACCCAGCACCATGCACTTCATGACCGTGATTTGAAATCTTAGCTGAAACACACTTTTCCTTAGTGATGGTAAATGATGTTTATGAAACATATTCCAGATAACTGTGGATGAACTTCATGGTCAAACCATCATGTACACAAGTTTTATATATGCATGTTATATTTTAAAAATACTACAAAAATATAAAAACTTTCATAAATTTACTATAAAAACAAAGCTATTTTTTTAAAAAAGGTTAAAAATTACAATTTAAAATTACATTTTGACAATTTGGAAAATAGCTTTAAAAATTTCTTGCTGTCCTTGAAAGGAAGGCCCCCTACCTCATCCTACTCCATGAGATCTTACAAGCCGCTTTAAAACATGTGTTTGAAATGTAATCTCACTAAGTTTGAGGTGGTTTGTATGCATGGAAAGCAAAGTAGCAGATACTTAATATACATTTTTCTAACCTGCTGTTACCACAGCTAGTAGAAGAGGGGGCTGAAGGTTAGCTGTCTTGTCCTGTGGTGTATCCTTAAGCTGGGTTACAACACCAATAACAAATATTTTCCTCCAAGGAGAAGCTTTAATATGGTCAGCCCAAATACTGCCTGCATTATATGCCTTGATAGCTCAGTTATAATGCCGCTGAACATGAGCCAGCAGTGTGCCCAGGTGGCCAGGAAGGCCAGCAGCACCCTGGCTTGTGTCAGGGGTGGTGTGGCCAGCAGGAGCAGGGCAGGGATGGTGCCCCTGTGCTGGGTGCTGGTGAGGCTGCACCTTAAATCCTGGGGTCAGTTCTGGGCCCCTCAGGACAAGAAGGACATTGAGGGGCTGGAGCGTGTCCAGAGAAGGGCAACGGAGCTGGGGAAGGGTCTGGAGAGCAGGTCTGATGGGCAGCGGCTGAGGGAGCTGGGGGGGTTTAGCCTGGAGAAGAGGAGGCTGAGGGAAGACCTTATCANGGAGTCACCATCCCTGGGGGTGTTCAGAAAAATGTGTACATGTGGCACTTCAGGGCACGGTTTAGGAGACATGATAGCGTTGGTTTGACAGTTGGAGATGACCCTAGAGGTCTTTTCCAACCTTAATGATTCTATGATAATCAGAAGGATTCTCGTGTCAAGAAAAGAAAGTATGAGCTAAAACTTCTAATAGCAGAAAGTTTACCAGGAAGTGGTTAAAAAGAAAATGCAACCAAGTCCCTAGTAAAAGTCAATTTTGACTTTTACATGATGTGTAAATATTGTAAAAATGTAGTAAATGTCGCATTATTTACCTGTCTTGATACAATGCAAAATCTAGGAAAAATAGCAGATTAGCTGATGGGAAGACTCTCAGTGTGCAAAGTTGGCAGCATAGTGTTGTTCACGCTGGGGAAGGGACAACATGATTAATGTTCATTGCTCTCCCGCCAAATCACAAGTCAGACTCAGCAGGATATAGGTTATCCCATGGCTTCTGCTGATTTTGTATTTCTTCCTTTCTTTTACACTGCCGTTGTGGTTTAACCCAAGCCGGCAACTCAGCCCCACGCAGCCGCTCGCTCACTCCTGCGCAGTGGGATGGCAGAGAGAATCGGAAGGGTAAAAGTGAGAAAACTTGTGGGTTGAGATAAAGATGGCTTGACAGGTAAAGCAAAAGCCGCACATGCAAGCAAAGCAAAACAAGGAGTTCACTCACTCCTTCCCATGGGCAGGCAGGTGTTCAGCCATCTCCAGGAAAGCAGGGCTCCATCACATGTAACTGTTACTTGGGAAGACAAACACCATCAGTCTGAGCATCCCCCCCATCCTCCTCCTTCCCCCAGCTCTATATGCTGAGCATGGTGTCATATGGTGTGGGACATACCTTGGGTCAGTTGGGGTCACTGTCCCGGCCGTGTCCCCTCCCAACCCCTTGTGCACCCCAGCTTCTCACTGGTGGGGTGGGGTGAGGAGCAGAAAAGGCCTTGACTCTGTGTAAGCCCTGCTCAGCAGTAACAAAAGCATCCCTGTGTTGTCAACACAAACCCAAAACACAGCCCCACACTAGCTACTATGAAGAAAATTAACCCTAGCCCAACCAAAACCAGCACAACTGTCTAGGAATCAACACAGTAAATCATACAGAAGCTACAAAGAGACCAGTAATGTTTGCTGCCAGCATATGAATAAGAATATTTACTGGCTCCACCACTAACATTGAAGGAAAAGAGTGACAGCTAGAGAGAGGAGGGAAGGAACTTTTTTTATAAATTAAAGACTTGAATTCAACAATAAATTCCATTTCTGTTCTTAGTCACTTCTTAACTGTGCCGAGAAAGGAGATTGAACAAGAGAGAACGCAGAATCACTTAAAATTAACCATAACCAAACAAGCCAGTGTGTCTGTGCAAGTTGCCAAGACCTGCTAGGTCAACTGCAAATAACTTTGTTTACTTCGCTGGCAGATCCTCATCTAGGAGGAAGGAGAAGATTGTGATTGCTTCCAAATGGGTATAAACATTGAAGTCTCTCCTGGGTTGCTTGAGAACACGTATTTTTCAATAGTGTGGAGGGAAGTTAATGATTCAGAACTAGAATTTGGATGACTCCTAAATGTTGAAATAATTAGGGATTTATGTGTCATATCCTTCTAGTATTAAGAAGTCCTGCTTTGATATGTCGGTGCCACTTAGACATAGTCTTTTTTATGGATTTATACAGTGAAGATGCAAATGATCTGCAATCACTGATGATGACCATACTATGCTAGAGACAGTTCCCCTTCCCCAGCAACGTGGAGCCAAAAAGGCATTTCCTTCTCCAGGATTCTTAAATCCTAAAATCTCCATTTGTAGTTACTAAAGAAAACTATGGGGGTGCTGGAAAATTCGCTTCCTGCTGCAATTTTTTATTGTACATCCCTTTGAGCTGTCTCTCCATACCCTTGCTCTTAAACATATTTCCCCACTGAATTTTAGATTCCTAGAATTGGAGCTGCCCAGCTAAGCTTGCCCTCCTTCACACAATATGTCCTCGCTGCCAAGATATTGAAGATTAGGGAAAACATAAATGTGTAGTAGAAACTCGATGTTATAGATAGCAACTGCACCTCTTCTGAGTAACAGATTGGCTGGATAACCATCAGCTGAGCAAATTGTGAAACCATAAAGCAATGAAAGAAAGCGTCTCGCTAGACTTTGGAACAGCCATGATTCAGTTTAGACTTTTGCCTCTGAAATGACCTTGACGCTTCTGTAAGTACCTGAATTTCAGCGTGCGCACGCTGCAGTACTTCAGTTCATCTGTCCTAGGTCCTTTCCAGTGTCAAGGTGGGATTTTTGATTCCGCAGCACAGATATCCCACAGTGCTATTTGAAGCATACCCGAGTAGTGCACTTACCATGCTGCCGAATTTTGATGGTACCACGCTGAGTACAGTTATGTACAGACCTCAAAAAATTACTCTTCAGTTATCAAAAAATGCCTGCAGATCTAGTGCGTGTGGTAGGAATTAATTCCTTCTTGCATTGCCCTTCCTCTTTTATGTGAAATTGCCAGTATTGTTCATATTCAAATCACATTCCTCAGTAGAGTCTGCAAAGTTCATCCCAGAGCTGGTTTGGCAGCTTTGGATCCCCAAAGTCAGCTTAGAGGCCAGCCAGGCTAGAGCGTGTGCTGACTGAGGTTGGGTCTGTCCATACTTTGTGATGTGTCCTGGATCAACTGTGAAATATATCTGCCTCTCAACATTTTGTCTTAAATACAGACCCACGTGTAGTTATTTTGGCCCTTTCTCTCTTCTCCCGTCAGTCACGGTGGACAGAACTTCCTGATTCTTTTCATTTTGTTCTCTTCGGAAGACCATCTTGTCTTGCCTCTTACGTGAACTAAGGGTTGATGGGGACTGCATGCAGAATCCCTCAGTGGTCAACTCTAAGAGGCTAGTGCAAAGCGGCAGAAGCAGACACCCGCTATCTTTAGGGGTAAACAGTATCTATATATGACAGCCCTATTTTCTGGCAGGATAGATGCAAGCTAAGGATTGTGCAGTAATTCTTAATTCATAGTCCTGCTAGCCAGTTTGACTAACCAGTCTAGGCCATGTAAAGTAGTTCTGTTTTTTCTAGTCCCACATGCTTTACAGAATCAGATACAAAATAAGCTTTACAGATGCAGATGCAAACAAGCATGACTGAATAAGTGATAAGCCATTTTTCTTCTTCATTGGTTTGCTTTGATCTGTATTCTATACATCATGAGTAATTTATGATTTGCAGAAGTTTCATTCTTTACCTTTTCTTTGTCCTGAACTCTTCCTCCCCCTCCCCTAAATTTCCACTGAGTCCGGTGTATTTTTGTGAAGACGGAGAAGGATGTGGAAGTGGTGGAAGCTCCAGCTGTAGGTGAAGCAAGCAGCAGCAGAGATATTCCAGTATGGAAATTTCCAAAGGGTAGATTTGTGGGGGTTCTCTGAAAACCAAATTCCAGTTTACTCTGAAATGTCTAGAGTGTTTGTTTCAAATATACAAGATGAGCCATTTTGGGCTCCAAATTAAAAATGGGTGAGTGACATGCCTGTCCTTATCTCAGTCTATACGCGTATTTAAGCTGACCCATGGACTGGAGGGGACCTAAAGCAGGAAGCGGTTGAGACTGCATTGACAGGCAGAGCGCAGTGAGGTTGAAGTACCCTTTGAAATACTCCTTTCTTGTTTAATACTTGAAATGTACTTTTGTACAAAGTGCAGGGGCAAACTGCCAGGTGAATTACCTCAGTCCGTCTTTAAGATAAGAGAAACAAAACTACCTCTGAAAGTCCTGTTTGAAATATTTTGCTTAAAACCCAGAGGGAAAGACACTGCTTCTTTTGAAACTCATTAAAGGTGTTTTTCTTTTGATGATTATTTTTTTGGTCACCTTAGGAAATTATCAAAAGCAGGTTGTTGTTCTGATAAATACAGCAGCAGACAGACAGACATAGAAAGCAACAGGTTTTAGGTGGGGTTATTTTTATAATCACCTCTCACTTCACATTGAAATCAAGTCCAATTGCGTATAGCTTTGCTAAGTTTAAACATGCAGACCCACGGTAATTTCTTTTATCTTCTGGCCCATATTTGTGCAGTTAAGCTTCCCAGTGCCTCTGGCTCTGTTTAGTTATGCTTCGGCTGGTGATTAAGTGCTACTTTCCTTACAATTCCCATGAGTAATTTGAGTTCTTTACTGTAGATAAGGAGATCCTTTTTTACTGTGCTTTGCTGTCTTTTGTGTCTGTTTTACTTTATTGTCTACCTTCTATCCATGTCCTCCCTAGCTAAACACAGGCAGATTAGAGAAGGAACCTGCCTGCCGCAGATGGGAGGAGGCTGGGTTTGTGGCACTGCATGGGAGCAGGAGTGGACTGGGAAAAGGGGAAATAGGCAGGATTCATTGGGACCCCACTGTCCAGGAAGAGACTAAAATTGGCTAAGAAGACAAGGGAAGACAGGAAATGGCTGCTCAAGGGCCTTGGGATTGATAATTATTTAAAGAAGGGAAAAGGGGCAGTGATGGGAAAGAGCACTGGTAGAGGGGCCAGGCTGCAGGGAATTAAAAATGGGTAAGGAAATCTAGTCAAGAAGTAGGAGAGGAAAGGAAAGGAATATTCTGGGTCTGGGTGATGACCAGGACCTCGTAGATAAGGTCTGGGAGTTGCTGAGGAGATGGGCATGGGTCAAAACAAAACTAAGGAAGAAAGTAAATTAGATTAGTGGCTAGAAAGAAAAGGTAGACTGAGGCACAAGTGGACAAGGAGACCAAAGCTGGAAGCTGGTATAGAAAGGGGAGAAAAATTTTTAAGGTGTGAACCTGAGATTTGCTGGGTAGAGGGCTTGGGGTTAAGAACAGAAACTTGTTACACAGCAAAGATGAGCAATGTGAGCAGAAATGTGGCTGGGAGAGGGAATAAAGGGTAGAGCAGGTACCATTACAGAGTCAGAGCAACCTTTCAGCCAGAACTGGGAACTGAAATTAAAACTCTGATTTTCACTTTTGTGCTTGGCCACACTGTCTTGCCACGTGTCCTTCTCTTCCCCTCTTGCACTAATCTATGTGGAGGGATTTAAAAGCGTAGGGCAACAGTAAGTTTTATTAGTTCAAGTGGTCTATATAGTGTATGCAAAAGTTTGGCTGTTTCTTGTCGCTTTTTTAATTTAGGAAATTAAACATGCTAAATAATTAAGTCATGGTACATTATTAAGGTTGTCTGCAAGACTGAATCGGCACTCTTGCATATTAATTATGATACAGCTGTTAACTGCATGTTCTGGTACGCCTTTATCTTATTATTTCCATTTGATTTTACATTTTTGTGTTTGCTATTGCATAGAAGAACAGGATGACTTAGGAATTGAGATGTTTATTCATTCAATGTCAAGCTATCTTTAGGTACCTCGGGTATCCATTCTTATTCAGCTTGTGATAGTATCAAACTGGTAATTATCTGTTTTAATACAGCTCTTTCACCCAGTAATCATATTTTCTAGTGCAAAACTTGCATCAGATTTTCTTAGTGGAAACAATTAGTCTGATATTCCAGAAGTTATATAATACTGGGTGATAATTGAGTAGCATCTCCTCCTCATGCAAATGTAGGACTGAGAGTTAACTTACAGTGTGATGTTGTTAATACATTTATTGTTGCGGGGTTTTTGTTTTGGTCATTTCGGTTACTTTAGTTTAAAGAAACTATTTAAAAGAACTGTCTTTTTAAACACACTGGCCTTAACACCCAGACTATAGCAGAAATGGAAGACATTGTGCAGTCACCGTGGGGGAGAAATTAGTTATTTATTTGTAGTTGGTGCTCACTGGTAATCAGCTGTAATGCCGATTAGATGTGCAGAAAGCCTGTCATATCCTAAAGGAACCGAGTTCAGACCGCGTTATGAAGAGTGCAGTGGCTGACCCGCTGTACTGTCAGAGAGAAACAACAACTGGTGGCTGACGAGTGACTTCTGAACATTGCCTTACAGAAATCAGGAATGGGAATCTAAAGGCCATCTTGGGCCTTTTCTTCAGTCTATCTCGATACAAGCAACAGCAGCAGCAGCCACAGAAACAGCAACCACAACACTATCCGTCCCAGCAACCTCCTCCAGTGTCCCAGCAAGCAGGGCCTCCATCCCAGTGCCAGGTCGGGGTACCGCAGCAGCAGGTGCCAGCTTCGCTCCAGACTCCGTGCCAACAGCCCCCGCAATTCAAAGCACAACCAGAAATGCAGTCAAGGTGGGGAAATTTCCTTTTAAGTATTTTTCTTTCATTGTTTATTTCTCTTTTTTTCTTCTTGATAAAGGTCTTCAATAGCCAAATAAACTTCTTTCTTTAGTTCTACTCTGGGATAAAGAGTGTCTTGGAAACTGAGTGCTGGGTAGCAATTGACCTCATGCCTTTGGAAATCAAAACAGATGTGCTTAAATATGTTCTCTGCGCTCAAAATATGCAGTTCAGTAGGTGTAAAATACCTGCTAGACCAAGTAACCGCCATATTTTATAAGGACATTTTTCTCACTATTCCTTTTGCTTCTTTCTACTTGCAAAGCATGTATATCTTTACTGTTACAGAATATGTACTTCGGGCACGTGAAAACCAACTTTGGTTTTCAATTTACAAGAATTTCAGTCCTAAGAAGTGAAAGGCTCTGACAGTGGTAAAAGAAATAGAGCTCCTCATGGCTGGTGACCATCAAAATCAAATCTAGGCTTATTGGTCAAAAATAATATGCCGCTGACTTACATGACAAATGATTTTCACAATTGGTGTTTGCTGGCACTCCTAGATCAGAAAAGAATATTAGATCAGAATAGAATAGAACAGATCTGGAGAATACAGATAAGTAGAGAGAGTCTTTGTCCCTTGAATGCCTTTAATCCTAGGGGTGCTCTTTTCAGGTTAGAATAAAAGCAATTTATGAAGGCAATACCACTGTGAATGCATGTACAGCCTTCTGCTTGTCTGACCCTTCCACTGCTAAGAGAGTGAGGGTTTTAGTGGGGATAAGTGGGCAGGATTAAAGGCTAAAGCCATATTTGCACAATGACTTAAGTATGAAGGCTTTTTTTAATATCTCAAATTAAGTTAAGGCTTATTTGTGTTAAAATAACACATATTAAGGTGAATCCTAGCTTAAGTGCTGCTTTATAAGGAATATAAACAGTTTAAATGAGGCCTTCCAAGTGAGACTACTCAGAGCTTACTTGGTTTTTGCTTATGTTTGTCTTCAAGAATCATGCTCATTTTGGGTAGAAACAATATTTTTGTATAATTAAAAATGTAGTGTTGCTACAGCATGTATGAACTTGTACAGGAAATAATTAGTGCAAAACAAAGATGTATCTGAGCATAGTTCTGTGACTTTTCTGTCAAAAACATGCAGAGATGCTTGGGACCATTTGAATATTGCTTTGATGTTTGTAGTCCGTTGTGTGGATTGTGCTGGGTTTCAAATTATTTAAAAATATCTAACCTGAAGGCCTTAAGTGTTATGTTTTCTTAGTATATACTAAGGTGAAATTGCTCAGATTCTGCATAAAATACACATAAGAAAAGACTGAGAAAAAAAGAGTAATAAAGTTGGGGTTTGCATGCAGAATTGCATGCTCATTACTCTGTAAAAATGAATTCATTTCCAATTTTAGGCATTTTGACATAAAGTTATACTTAGGTAAGAAGCTTTTTTTTTCTGTGAAATTCATAAAAACTCTTTCCTCCCTAAAACTAGTTACTAAGTTCAGTGGCTTAAAAAAAAAATTTCTTTGTTCAATGTTATCTACCACTTTTTCTTTCCTGTCATACAGTGCATCTCCCAGGGACTCATCTCAAAGCAAAATCATCCGATTCACTCTTGGTCAGAAAAAGTCTTCTAGGTTAGCATTTCTTCATCTTCTGCAAAGCATGAGTAATCCTTTTGCAGTATTTCTGGATGCATGTTTAGGGTTCCCGTTGGAAATATTTACCTCCTTGTTTGTAACTAGACTTATTACAAACAGCTAGAACGTGGAAATGTTAGGTGGATTTTAATTTTTTTCTTTCTTTTCAAGGTGTGGAATGCATTTTGGCCCGCAAGAAAATAATTTGGTTTTCTTGTCCATATAAGCTTTTGCTTTTGAGAACAAAACATGGTTCTGGGAGTTCTCTTCCCACTCTACACATCTGTATTACTTGTATTTTGATCTGCATTATTGAAACTAGCATCAGGCTAGTGTCTTAGCTAGTAAGGAGAGCATAATGTGCACCATGTGGGACTGCCTCATCAGAGCTCCTGCACTCCCCAGTGCTCTGAAGCTAAGCACATCAAATCTCCCCAAAAATGATTAATAGGTATTTCAGCCAGTTGTTTTCCTGAATCCCAGCATGACTTGCATGCCACCTCGTATGACCGTCTCATCTCAGTGATCATAAGGGTTGGGGTGTTATTAAAATGGTTATTAATCATGTTTACTTTTACTACTAATATATATTAGCGTTTTACTTGGAATTTTTATATAGTTATACATTGGTAGACTATACTATACCATTTTTTGCTAAGCTTGTGAACTATTACTTATGATTTTTATTCAGCTTGGCAAGTTTATATAGATTGTTAGTTCTGCTGTATAATTTGGATTTATTTCCCCCATCTTATTTCTTTTATGACAACAGTGAAGGTCTGCAGTGTAACCCCTGTTAAAATGTCCCGTGTTTCCTTTTCATGTTCTCTCTTGGTCATAATTATGGCTTGACAGATTGTATTTGCCTAGAAGAGGTGCTGATGTGCAGTAATGGAGGGTATTCTCTGAGCTCATTACCTTGTCTCTCAGAGCAAGAAGCTAGAAACGTCTCCCTGAACCTCTCTTCTTTCCCTAGATTTCACAGGCACTGCTGTGAAATATCTTGGCCCAATACCAAAAGCAGGGGCTTACAGTCACTCAGTTAAACTACGGGGGGGGGAAGTCTAAAAGAAATGATATCTTCTTGAAGAGTGTTTTTTAGCACATATGTTATTTAAGCTCGGTAGGTTTTTGTTGGTGGTGACAACAGCAACTTGAATCGAAAACGTGTCACTTCTTGAGCGGTCACGTGGTTTGAGTAGCTTTCTTTACTTTGAAATGTGACAGATTTGCAAAGTCTGTGTGGGCACGCGTGAGGAGCTTTTTCTTGCCCATCGGTACAAGAACGTTATCCCTTCCCTCCTGCCGAGCCCTGCTAGAAAACTCCCCTCCCTGTACTGGGGGCTCTAGTAGCCTTCCTGCTAATGGTGGTTGGCCTGTACTCGCAATGTTTTATCACTGGGTAGAAACTTTGAGCTGATGTATATATGTGTCTTTCCTACCTGTAGGAAACCTAGCTCATTTCCTATTAAGCAAAACAAATTCTTAATGAACTTTCTTTTCTTGGTGACTTCCAAATTCTCAAGAACAGCATTTGTCCCTGGTTTGCCTCTGCTTCTTTCCACGTAGTCCCCTCTGCAGTAGGTGAAGCATCTCTGGGGTGTTCTCATTCACACCTTGCTGCGATAATGAGTATGTACCACTTTCTGGCACCCCCCCAGTGCTGAAAAAGGCTGGATAAATTGAGGGGCTTATCTAAAAGGCTTCAGCAAAGTCAACCTCAGAACCATGATGTGCTGTGCTGGATGGTTTGAGCGTGTGTTTGAGTTTGTAAATTAACTTTTGGCTTTGCATTTGAATGATGCCCTTATGTCTTATCCTCTTTTGAGCTTTGCAAGCATGTGCATGCAGCCGCTGACATTGTTGCTCTTTTCCTTCATGTTTCTTTTCATATTTCCTATTTCTTAACTAGTCTTGGAGAAGTCAGTTTATTTAGGAAGACCTGCCAAAGTCCTTCCCGGCTTCTCTTCCTTCCCAGAGGCATAACGGTGATTTGGCCAGTTGCATCCCTACTTTCTCTGACCACTGGGGCTTCTTCATCTTAGTGTGTTATTGGCAACAGTTAGTTAAGACAGTTAGATTTTTGTGTTTTATTTAAAGAATTTATTTATTGAAAGAGATTCTACCATACAGAAAATACAAAGATTGCAAAGAGTGGTCCCTTTCATTGCTACTGTAGGTGGCACGAACTGGTTCTGTCTTTCAGAGTTTAATGTGATGTTCTTGTTTTTCAAAACAGTAAGCTGTTTCACTAACTCTCTTCAGTATGCATTTTGAGCAACTACCAAATATTTCAATTTTTGATATTTCATCTATTTGGAATGTAGAAATATGTGTTCATTCATGTGGAAAATACAGCACAAACTTGGAAACTTTATGTATGAGCTTTGACTTTGAAGGACTCAAACACACATGCTGTTCTGAGACGTGATGCCAGTGGCTTTCCTAATTCTGTCAGGCTTTGTAGAAAAGTCTTCCCCCTCCCCTTTGCCTGAAAAGCATGAAAGTAGTATCCCTCCCTGCCTACTTACTCCAGAATCCTAACTACGTTTTTTTCTAGGTAAACAGCTAAATCTTGTAAATGCAGGCTACGGTAAGGAAATGCTGCGTGAGATTGGCCCAGTTTAAACCAGAGGCTTATGCCAGCTCACTGATAATGTGGTTGCCCTAGGAGGGGGAACTTAAGCTTTGTATGATTTTTATAATTAAACCAAGTTCAAGTTTCGCCGGGCTTGGCTGCTAGACCTTGTAGCTTTCAGAGCAGAGATAAGATGTGCTCCTCTACAAGGGAAAAGGCAGCCTTGGTCTGTCTCGTTATTTCCAAAATAAGGGGGGTAGCCCTTATGTGTCCAGCAGTCTGGTTTAAGAACAGTGGCGTCTCACTTAGTCTTAACCTTGTACCAGTGTTATTGCTCCACTGAATTTACGTGCAACTAATTCTGATTGACAAGANATTGACAAGATTTATGGCAAGTGACTGTTAATTTTGGTTTGGGGGGAGGGGGCTGGTTCTGATGTAAAACAATTCAGACTGTGGCTTGTTTGCCAAATATTTTTCATCTAGGTTGATTTTTTTGATTTTATAAAAGAACAAAGACTCTCATGAGTATATATTTGTAGTATTGATCCTTTTCTTTTTA
>VZTV01066190.1:715-12939 GCA_013400875.1 Anhinga rufa
TCACTTTTAGTCTTCTGATTCTCTTCCCCATCCCACCAGGGGGGAGTGAGCGAGCAGCTGTTTGGTGCTTACTTGCTGGCTGGGGTTAAACAATGACAGTAGTACTCACTAGGCAGGAGTTCAAAGCAGCAAGCTCATTGTCAGGGATGAGCAAACCAAGTTTTATTTTGCAGGGAGAGTTACTGCCATTATTTCCAACGTGGATGTGCTGTGATCACTCTTTGCCCAGGAGGCTGAAGTAAAGCTAGGCCTTTTGCCTCACCGATGCTAAAGAATTGCTGAATATATATGTCGTATGGAAAAGGCAGAGGGTGGTTAACACTTTCATCCATTTCCCTAAGGTAATCCAGCCCAGTCATGACCAGAATGAGATTGTGTTTACAGACTAGTGCCAGCTTGCCCATAATTGCTTTCTTCAGACAGAGCAGTCAGCATCAAGCAGGATTGCCCATAGATGTCACCTCCTGTAGTGGCCAGGAGAAGCTGCTGTGATGTCTTTTCCTGTGTGCTAGGCTGTTAGTGTCTAAGGGCACAATAAGGCAGCCACTACCCAGGGGAGCAGGAGGAAGCTAAACAATATGTGTGAGCATGGGATTATAGTGAGTGGGGGCATTGTAGGGGAAGTTTGTTACATTAAAGAAGGGAGAGTGGATGCCAAGGTAAAGTTCAAACCAGATTTCAGAAGGAAGCTGTTTCCCAGATGTGCTAAGGCAGAGGAGTAATACTGAGAGAGAAGCTGAGCATGGGCATACCCACATGGTTAGAGCTGCAGTGCCATGTCAGAAAGGGACAGTGGTGGGGTGCCACAGCCAACAGGGAAATCAGCAGTCAAGCAGCGAAATAGCAGAGGTAGTGGGGACAAAGGAGAGAAGAGTGCTGAGAAAAGAGCTGTCGTGAGGAAAAGAACAGGATTGCAGAGGGCTGATGGTCCAGTTAAAAGGCAAAGGAAGATGCCCAGTGAAGACTGATGTGTGGGTTTGACCTCAGCTGGCTGCCAGGCTCCCACCCAGCTGTTCTCTTACTTCTCTTAACCAGCAGGGCACGGTGAGGAGATAGGATGGAAAAGCTCGTGGGTCAAGATAAGGGCAGGGAGTTTGCTTGCTAGTTACTATCACAGGTGAAACAGACTCAATTTGGTGAAAATTATATAAATTTATTGCCATTTAGAAATAGAGTAGGATGATGAGAAACAAAGACAAGAGCAAAATACTTTCCCTTCACCCTACCCCTTCTTCTCAGGCTCAACACTCCTTTCACTTGGAATGGGGAATGGGGGTTGTGGTCAGTTCAGAATGGTTTTTCTCTGCCACTCCTTCCTCCACACACTGTTCCTCTGCTCTAGTGTGGCATTCCTCCCATGGGATAAAGTCTTTCATGAACTGCTCCCATGTGGGTCCTCTCCACAGGGTACAGTCCTTCAGGAACAGACTGCTCCAGTGTAGGTCCTCCATGGGCCGCATCTTCTGCCAGAAAACCTGCTCCTGCGTGGGGTCCTCTTCATGGGCCACAGATCCAGCCAGGAGCCTGCTCTGGTATGGGCTCTCCACAGGCTGCAGCAGCTTTCTTCAGGGCATCTCTACCTGCTGCAATGTGGCGTCCTCATTGGGCTGCCAGGGAACAACCTGCTCCACAATGGTCTTCTCCACAGGCTGCAGGGGAATCTCTGCTCCAGTGCCTCAAGCACCTTCCCTGCTCTTTCACTGACCTTGGTGTCTGCAGGGCTGTTTCTCACACTTTTTTTTTTCTTTCCTTCTTTGCCTTTGTGGCATTTTTTCCCTTCTTAGGTACTTCCTCCCCAAGGTGCCACCATCTTGGCTGAGGGGCTCAGCTGTGCTCTGCGGTGGGTATGGCACAGAGCAGGCCTGGCCTCTCCTTACAAAGGCACCGCTACAGCCCCTCCATTACGAGACCTTGTCACATAAACCCAATACAACTGAAAAGCTCTATAGGTTGGGTCTGGGTTTCTCTGGGGAGATAAGGAGCACTTGCTAACTAGAAAGAAGAGGGGAAAGCTGGAGAGAGGTCAGGAGAGCATGGGAGCTTCAGCCACTGATGGGGAACAAGTCAGAAGAAAAGAAGTGGGCAAAACCACAGAAGACTAAGGAAGGAGCAAATGATACGGACTGCAAGGAGGCAGAGATATGGAGGAGTGGCAAATAAATGGGCCCATGGCTGCAGGGAGTGAGGAGGAATGGTCATGAGCAAAGCCATGTGCGAGAGGAGCAAAGGGAGGCTGGGAGATGTGCACCTTGACATCCACTACGCAAGTTAAGCAGGGAAAAATTAAACTCAAATTGATACTAAAGGAGAGAAGAATATTGCAGACTAGAGGGGAAAGAGTTAATAAAAACTGTTGTGAAAGTCTGTAGGAAGGGAGCAAGGGGAGGAAGAGAGAAAGTGGAGAAGACAGCCTGTGAGGTCTGGATTTTTTTTTTTCTTAAGTTCTACAGAAAATATAGTACCTATACATAAAAACTGATTCCCTATTAATCGCTTTCAGGTATCCATACTGCAAACACACTCCTTTCTTGCATGCAGCTTGAAAACATTGGTAAGCAAAATGAAATGGATGTTCCCCGTTCTGTTTGGCGTGTAACCTGTGACTGAGCCTGGGAGGTTATGTGGCAGTGGCACACGGTTATGTGCCATGACCTAAAGCCACCAGGCTTGTTGGATTTGGATTATATTTCCAAACGGAAACTAGTGCATTGCTTTCTCTTTTACTTTCCAACCAAGGTACACTGCACTAAAGTACAGCTGAAGCTGTGAATTTACATCCAATTTTGATAGGACATTTCAGCATGGGGGTCTTCTAAAAGCCAGTCACTATAAAGACCAGGGATTTCTGGGCTGAGCTTTTCCAGATTTCTTTAAAACAGCTTTAGTTAAAGAATTGCGAAGTTGGGGCACTCAGTTAGTTTTTGTCCAGCTCTGAGTACAAAGCCCTGCAATACTTCTGAGCTTATGACTAGGATAACTTGTTAATAGTAGTTTATAGTGGAGAATCCTAAGACTTGGATAAAGTCTACTAACTGCCTCCTCTTAGTCCCCTCCACCCCTGCAATATCTGTCCTGTCCTGTAACTGCACACTGGGATGTAGAATTCTTTACATCAAAACAAAAAATAGAAATAAATCAGCTGTCTGAGTGGAAAAAATGCAAGTAATTCCTCTGGAGATCTGTAATTGCATATCTAAAAACTCTTCTGTACGGACCATGAAGGTGTGCAGGAGGACAACCTGCCTCCTGCTGTCACCTGCACTCACTGTCAACCTGCACTCCTGTCAACCTGCACTCACTGGGTGTAACAGGGGAAGTGAACTCTGGCTCCCATACTCCTTCTTCCACCCAGGTTTAGTAAGGACTGCAACTCTTTCTCTCAAGAGGACTACAGCCACCTGCTGTCACAAACCTTGCAACAACTAGAAACTGAGGTCACTACTTCATTGATGAATTTTTTGGAGATTGACAAAGGAAAGCAAAGATTTTGGGAAGGCAGAAAAAAGTCAGGGACTGTTTACATAAGCCATGTTTCTTAGGAAAACAAGGATCAAAATGAGAAGACTACAGCTTAATGTAAGACATGCTAAGACATGCTATTTATTTCAATCAGGCATTCCCATAATGGAGCAAATCTGAATCATGGCTTTGTGGCACACATAGCAGTCATTCACTGATTAACAATCTCCTTTCAGGGTTAATGAGTCAGCCAAATCACCCACACATGAAAACTACAGATGAAATTCAGAAGTGCTGCCATTTTCCTTGAGGAAAACACCATGCTGATTAATGAAACTTAATCTGCTGAGGTCCCCAGTCATGGACAGGAACATGTTTATCCCTTCTGTGAACTCTGAAGATGATGTTATTCACCAGTGACTAATGATTTGGGGTGTTTTGAAGAGGTGCAGTACAAATGTATTGCATGCTCACTCTGAAAGTCAGGCATCTGGTTTTCATTTCTTAAATCGATACCTTTAGTCCCTTTTGAAATATTTTGGTCTTTAATATTTTTCTATAATAAGGAAAATGAAGTTAGCAACCTACTTCCATTCTTAAACCCCATTTTAGGTTCCCTGAAGTTTTTGGCTTGAATGAAAGAGTGCCATGTTTCTCTGAGAACAAAGACAATTGCTGATGTCACTTGAATAAAACTGTAAGTGGTTCTGAAGAACCAACTGTTGTACTAACCTGCTTTGAAACCCTGGATTTTTCCCTAGCATTTTTCTGTCTTCTTTATATCCCTAATGCTAGCTTATTAGCACCATTTTCATCTTTTTGGATAGTTAGTCCTCACTTAACCTAGGGGAAAAACAGGCTGACAGCAAAGGACTTTGGAGAAGGTGAGCAGTTAACAGGGCTAACAACAACTCTATGGCCTCTTTAGCCAGCACTCTGTGAAACCAGATTCAGCCACCAATGTCAACCTAAACAGGTTTGTGAATACAAAGTTTTGTACTTAAATCTATGCCTAAGACAATTAAATGAAATTTCCATTATAAGTAAAGAGAGAGTCAAATCTTCACATTTACCTCCACTCTACTGAAGTGGGCAGTCTGCTCAATGGGTTGTTGCATGGACTGAGACAGTGTTGGGACCATCCAAGCACAGGACTGCAGCTGTTCTAGCCTCCTCATTTAGAGATGGGTCCACAGCAGAGTCCTACGAGTGGACCTTTCACTTTGGTGGTATGTGGGTGAGGATGGGAATAGGTCCTGCTGTGGAGCTCAAAGAGAATTCTATTGAGTGCTGCAGGTTAGAATTGAATTGATTACTGAAGATAAATCTCTAATAATTAATCTATACCCATTCATTTAAAGATTCAGTATGGCTTGTGTAATACTGGGTAATTCAAAGATTTGTTGCATGCTACGAGTGCTTTCCTCTTTCCAGAGTTCAGTGTCGTTATAGCGTTTGCACACTGAACAGACATCCAGCAGTTCATTAAAATAGCCTGTTTGGCCAACAATACCAACTCAATTACCATATTATCTGAAATACAGATAATGCTCAACTATAGTTAAAAAAGCATAGCAATAAAAAAACTCTGCAAGAGCTAAAAGACCTACACTTGAGTAAGTAGTCTGAAATGTACTTCCTCCTCATTAGCCCATCTATAATACCAGATGGACACTGAAAACTCTGAAAATCTCCTGAATACAAAATAGTGCATGATTCCCTGTTGAGGAGGAGAAATTCTCTCGCTAAGATTTTCAGCACATCCTGATTTGGTAGCATGTGTAGCCTTCAAGTGGTGCAGCATGTTACTGTGCCCTGAAAATAGGAGCTGTGAAGAAACAGCTCTGCAGGAACAGTACAGAAAGACAGAAGTTACTTCTATTCGACCTGATCTGATCTTTTTGGGTCCCTGGGCTGTAACTCACACTCTGTGCAGGCAGAAAACATACATGGTTTGACCTCTTTTCCTGACTGTCTTCCCATCATTAAAAGTCTACGTTTCAGCCCCACTTATGGTCTTTCTAGAGGTGCTAAGAAATCCACTTCTACTGTGGGTTTCCAGAGGTACTATTCTGTCCATCGTCAGAAGACAGCCTCTCAAGCTGTGCTTCCCTGTCTGGGACAGGACCCAGCCCAGAGCTGGGAGGTAACAGCTCTTCCCCATGTTTTCTTCCTCCTGCGCACCCCACGAGCCTCCAGTGAGTGGGTTTAACACTGACAGGGTTCTTGTATGTAGCCACTCTCCCCCAGTATGTAAGCCCTACTGACAGCACAGCTCCATCTGTGCTGCATATCCAAGCACATGGGGGAGGATCTGCAGGCTGCAGAATTATTTCAGTGACTTCTACAGGCTTTTGCAGCCCTGACTGTGCAAGAGCTTGAATGCAGAGAAGGTGCTGTCCCACCTTTTTCTCTTCTCTCCTCCCAGGTTAGCCTCAGTATCAAGGAGCAAGCTGCAAACACAGGATAAACTGAGATGCCAGGCTCCTACAAAGAAATGACAGTGATTAATAGTGTGATCATGCCAAGACATTTGTGGGTTAGGTTACTGCAGTTCAGACTTAAAAAAAACCAAAAACGAGTAATGTTTTTGTATGATGAGAAATACATGAAAGACTCACAGGGTATTTCTATGGTGACCAGTGCAGCATCATATTTAGACTATAGTGATAAGAGATGTTAATGGCAGCCAGGGCTCCTAAAGCAAAGCAGATCTTTAGGGAAGCCGAGTACACTTTAAAAGGAGCAAGAAGATGTTTCAAATGAATAACAGAACAAAAATACAGACAGAAAGACTGTCCCAGTCATGTAGAAATTTGGAGCTGTGGTATGCAGGCTCTTGGATTCCCAAGTACAGCTCTGTGACTACAACACTGTTTTTTCAGTATTTCTAGTGCAACAAGCAGAAAACAAGGAGAAACAATGGGTACACTTGTGAAGCTGGATACCAGAGGAATACAAAAGATATATTTTCAGCTTCTCATTAGGAAGACATCACAGCTAATTATTTTTTCATCCTGAACATTGAGGTTTTGTTAGTAAGGATGCCAAGGGAAATCATGGGACACAAGACTAAGACCCAGAAAATAGAAAATAATTCCAAAGTCCATATCTAGATATAAACCACACAGTATTTCGTAGAAAGGCTGTCTGTAAAGGGAAACACATCATCCTTTAGCTCTGTGCTGATTTCCTCTGAAGAACCTTCATGTTCTGCGCAAGCCAAGCTGATGGTGTTCCCCTTTTTTGACAAAATGAAAGCATATACCCATGTTAGATTTCAGCTCTGTCCCTTTCCTTGCTTAGCTGTTTTTTCTCAAGTAACACCTTACTAACATCTTCTTGTGCTACTTTTCTCCTTGGAGTAGACTATTAGCCCTTTCTACCTGCTTGTACCTGGTGCTACTGCTACAGTTTCTGCCATCAACTTTTCTTATGCCTCTCCAGTAGCCAACGCATCATCTAGGTTTACTTATAGAGGCCCCAGATTCCCTTTCCTCCTGTAAGGCTTTCTTAAAGCTTTATACCTGAATGAATCCCACCTTATTTGCCTGGCTGTAACATAACACATTAAAAGTCTCTTTTTTAAAACACAACTAACTTCTCAAATCAGCATAAACTCAGGGGTCATAGTTTGATGAAGAACAGGCAGTAAAAATATATTTCGTGACCTGAGGTCAGGGCAGTTGTCACCAAAACTACAGCTTCAGGGTAAAAAAGCTTGTGCTGGTTTTGGATGGGATAGAGTTAATTTTCTTCTTAGTCTTAGTAACTTACTAATGTAGTAGCTAGTATGAGACTATGTTTTGGATTTGTGCTAAAAACAGCGTTGATAATGCAGAGATCTTTTAGTTGTTGCTAAGGAGTGCTTACACTAGTCATGGACTTTTTCAGCTTCCCATGCTCTGCCGGGTGCACAAGAAGGAGGGAGGGGACACAGCCAGGACAGCTGACCCCAACTGACCAAAGGGACATTCCATACCATATGACATCATGCTCAGCATATAAATCTGGGGGAAGAAGAAGGAAGTGGGAGTTGTTCGGAGTGATGGTGTTTGTCTTCCCAAGTAACAGTTACGTGTGATGGAGCCCTGCTTTCCTGGAGATGGCTGAACTCCTGCCTGCCACTGGGAAGCAGTGAATAAATTCCTTGTTTTGCTTTGCTTACGTGTGTGGCTTTCGCTTTACCTATTAAACTCGTTTTATCTCAACCCATGAGTTTTCTCACTTTTACTCTTCTGATTCTCTTCCCCATCCCACCAGGGGAGAATGAGCAAGTGGCTGTGTGGTGCTTACTTAACTGGCTGGAGGTTAAACCATGACAAAGCCTTATAACAAATGACCTCCTCCTGCCTATATTTGTCCTCCAAGGCGAGGATTCAGCCAGCACACTTAGTACTACCACTGTTAGCTCTGGAATGCTAATACGTTGCAGAGGATATTTCAGGAAAATAAGCAGAGCTGAAGCAATGTTCAGGAAGCTGGGAGATAGTATTGTAGAGTAATTTTGTTATAAGGGACCTCTGGAGGTCTGTGATCCACCACTTGCCCCATCACCACCCACGGAGCTTAAAGCAGTGCCAGCTGAATCAGGCTGCTTCAGGTCTTTCCAGTAGAGATGGGAAGATCCACAGGAGGGGAGATCCCATGGCTTCTCTGAGTCTCTCTTTCTGGGTTAAGCATTCTCCCAGGGAAGAAGGGGCTCCTTTGGTCTCCGACGAGTGTCTTTGGTGCACCTCTGAGAAGAGTCTGGCTCTTTCCTTTCTGTTCCCCCACCAGAAGGAAGTTGAAGACATCCAAAAGACTAGTCCTTTCCCTTCTTGCCCCAAAGTTGAACAAAGGCCTTTCTCTCCACCTGTTTCCAGATGTGCTGTGCTCCAGCACCATCCTCATCTCTGTGGCATATGCTGAACTTTTTCCATGGAGTCAATGGTTGCCCTGCTCTGGGGAGCCCGGACTGGACACAGGTCAGCAGATGCAGTCAGGCTTACTGGTGCTGATGCAAGGGGAAAGATCCCTAGGATCAGGATGAGGTGGCAAAGAAGCAAGTTTAGGCAGCTGAGTCTATTGGGGCAATCCAAAGCAGCAGCCTTGGTTCTTCCCTGTGTTTGAGAGGGGAATTATTGGGTCAGAAGTTGATGCACACAACGTATTGATTTTTCCAGAAGGAGACTGCAAAGTGTGAATGACAGAGAAGAAGATGTATAGAATAGTTCCTTAACATTGCACCAGCCCTGTTTAAAATTGTCCTCAAGGGATGCTGGAGTGGATTGGTTCCTTTCCACTGTCTCATACCTAAAGTTCAGTCTGATATACTTTGGCTTCATCAGAGGAAAAAAAGTGACAGGTTTAGGCTTGTCATCAAGCTGCACATGAGAGGCAGAATATTCAGTTTGGTGTAGAAGGAGCTGACATGAGTCTCAGTTAATTTTCCATGCCCTTTAGGACATTGCTAATGTGAATAAATACATTCCTGCTCTGAAGTTATTTTAAAGAGCCATTTTACAGAATACATGCAGAAATGACCTGAACAGGGCTGATACAATTTATTATGCTCTTTAATGTTCTTGCAGCAAAAAGATCTTGTTGTCATTCTGCCCTCTATGCAAACCCTGTTCAAATGGACACTTGAAAAAATATTAGCCTAACAAGTAATTCTTTCTGGACATAAATTGAACAGACATAATTCAGCTGCTGACTCAGATTAAATAAAAGCAAGAAAAAAAAATCCTGAACACAGAGTGATTTAGAGATGTGGGTAGGGCAACAGTACATTGCCAAGTTTTATGCTAAGCATGAGTCTGGGTAGAAAGGCCCACAGGGGAAAACATATTGGACAATGCAGAGACTGCTGCAAACGGGGACTGGAGTTTCCATACCCTATTGCAGTCCAGGTCTCTGCAATGAGATCTAGTTCTCGTGGCACTGAATGACTCTAAATGAATGTCAAATTTTCACTAGAAAGACCACTCAAAAATGCAGGAGTAAAATTCCAGTCTTCTGGAAAGAATGTGGCAATCAAATGAAGGAATCCTAAAAGCTTGGAGATGAGGAGGCAATGATAAAATTCACATTTTAGTTCTTTTAAATGAGTGATTTACCATCTGAGTAGCATTGGGGAAAATGGGACAGAGTAGGGATTAGCTTTTTTTTGATTAGTGAATGCTTAGGTCAGGCAAATGTAGGCCTGACCACTAGGCCAAAGCCCTGATCAAGTTTTGCTATTGTTACATTGTCTGAAAGAGGATTTTATGAACGATGTTGTCATACCAGATGTGCTATTGTCTGAAAGTTGCTCTTTTCCCAGTTTGCTCAGGACAGAGCAGATTTTTACAATAGGCATTTTTCCACTTACAGTTCTTGCTCACTTGGCTGCCAGGCCTGTAACTTATCTTGTTAGAAGCCTTTTTTTGGAGATTTTGGTGGAGATGGGTACTTTGCTGTACAAAAGGATTCATTATTTTGAAATGTTCTTTTACTCATGGTTTTAAATACAAGCCAAACTTTTCAGCATGCTCTGCAGAGGGGATACAGCAGGAGTAATGCTGCAGCAGGCTTGAGATCTTAGTTCCCAGTGTCTGCACAGATAGATGGAAAATGGTTCCTCTTGCCATCTCTGGCAGATGTGAGCCTGGAAAACCAACATCTACCCTAAGAGAACTGCAAGCAGCTGAAAGAAGTGCAGGGAGCTAACAGCCACCTCTGCCACTCTGAACACCAGTGAAAGACTAGTCTGTTATGCAGTCTTTAAGTATTTTTCTACAGAATAGTTTTAAAGACTTGTCTACACTTCAGCTCGCTCCCCCTTGTGAGGATGTTCCTTTTCCCAAGGCAAATTATAGATTTGTCATTATGGCTATAACCATTCCTGCAAGTGGACCCAACTTGACAACAGGACTTTTCTGGGTAAAATAAATTACATGTGCTTTAGAAAGTTCTGCTTGTGGACACTATAAACATGATATAAAACACATTCCTGATTACTGTATCTGAGCTACCAATCTTTCTTGAAGCCTGAGATATCTCAATGGAGGACTTAAAATATTACCTGATACTTTAAAGTATTTTCTTATTTTGGTATTTAGTTGTCCTTGAGCCAGGTTTTTTTCACTTCTGTCTATACCAAACTTACCCACTTACATAAAGAAGCAAGTGGAATTATGTCTAAATAAACATCAATCATTTGTGTACTGACAGTTCTGTTAGTACCTTGCAGGAGGCACTAATCTTTCAAGGAGAGAAATGGAATTAATACTTTTCTTTTCTTTTCTTTTCTTTTCTTTTCTTTTCTTTTCTTTTCTTTTCTTTTCTTTTCTATTATTTTCTTTCTTATCCTTTTCTTATTTTATTTTATTTTTATTTTATTTTATTCTTTTCTTTCTTTTATTTTTTCTCTTCTTTTTCCCTTTTTTCTTTTTCTTTTTCTTTTTCTTTTCCTTTTTCTTTTCGATTTTCCCCATGCAAAACAATTCATTTCATGGTTTTACAAGCATGAGTAGCTGAAGCTATTTTGGAATCATTATATCTGACCATATTTCATGCTCCATTTAAAATAAGTACGTGCAAAATCCAAAGTAGGTGTCCAATTTACATTTTGAAGCAAAAGGAAATGTTAACAATCAGCTTTCCTGTTGCAGCATTGTCTTTGTTCTTCTTTTTAAATATTTCTTCTCCAGCATAAGCATGGCTCACTTGCTCAGCAGTGTCACCCACGCATTGCATGGCTGGTTCTTCTCCCCCTGAGCACAGACATGTCCCAAGGAAGGCCACTTAACCCTCTGCACTGCTCTGCCCACCGCAGCCACTGAGCTTGTGGTGGAGGTGGCCACCTCCTGCAGGTATGCCGAGCAGAGCCCCCAGCCAGCGCCAGGCAGGGGAAGACTTTGGCAGCACGATGAGTTTCACCTACTGCTGCCTGTTTTACTGCAGTAGCAACCTACAGAGAGGTTTTAGTAAGCAAGAAGGTGTAAGACTGGTATGACACAGATAGCAACAGGTGCTGGTGCAGCATGCTTCTTCCCTGCCTCACAGTCAGCTTTGCTCCAGACCTCTGTTGTTAGGTCATTCTAACCACAAAGCTTTTCTACCTTCCTCCTTTCTTTTTTTTTTTTTTCCTACTCTAAGTTTTTTAAACATTTTCCTCTTAAACATAACCAGTCAGGGCTTTAGCATTACCATATTTTCACAGTTCTTGCTCATTCTTCCTTGCTATTCTGGTGCACAGCCATATCTAACTAGTACAACATTGAGTTATCTTTGCTTGATCCCCAGTACAATGATGGTGTCCCATTCCAAAGTAATCAGAAATGTCCTCAACACACAAGCAGCCGCTGCTGTGTTGCAGGCACAGTGCTAATGAGACAAGCAAAGACAGTCTTTTTCTCAAAAACACTCCCAGATTTATCCTTTGTTCTCTGCACAAAGAAATGTGTTATATGGGAGCTAAAGAATGGAGTAAGGATCCACATATTGTAAACAAGATTGGATGCCTGATGGTCCCAGAAAGCAACTGCTGTAAATCCAGGTACACTGCAGCCAAGATGAAGATGAGAAGAGATAGAGACAGACCTTGTGTCCAGGTAGAACACACAAGGGACTTTGTTAAATCTGCTTTGTAGGGATGCCATGCAAGGGCCACATGATTACAGTTAGTACATATCACAATACTTCATTGTTCATATTCCCGAAAAGCAGTGATGCCTGTGGACAGTGAGTGGTTCCCTGTTCTGCCTTTCTCCACACCACGCCCCCCCCCTCCCCCCACC
>VZTV01066194.1:0-22469 GCA_013400875.1 Anhinga rufa
CGGCATATTGGACCCTCTGTACCCCTCAGAAGGGGAACTTCTGCTAAATCATAGAAATATAAACTGGAGCAGGCCTACCTGGCTTCGGGTGCTCCTGCTAAGTTCTGCTCTGAGCTCCAGCGATGGCTGAACTGTTGTACCTTTGGTGGGACGCCACGAATGATGCATAATCTCGTTAACAATGCCTCTACAGGGTGGGATGATGGGACTTTCTGAGAAAGGCCTTTCACCTTGCTAAGCTTTGGTACATCTCCAGAAGAAGCTACAGGAGGGTTCCTGGATGTATAAAGTGTTCTAGTAGTTGTGAGCAAAGGTGAGGCGTTGTCGTGGTTTGGCCCCAGGCAGCAGCTCGGCCCCAGGCAGCTGCTCGCTCACTGCCCCCACCACTGTGGGATGGGGGAGGGAATCCAGAGAGCGAAAGCAAGGAAACTCCGGGGTTGAGATAAGAACAGTTTCCTAATTAAAATAAAATAGTAATAATGATAATGGTAATTATGATAATAATGATTATGATAATAATAATGATAATGAGAATATAATAAAAAGGAAAATAATGATGGAGAGAAATGAAGCCCAAAAAAGAAAAAGAAAATAAAACAAAAAAAAAACACAAATGATGCAACCTCTCACCACCCGCCGACCAATGCTGCCGGTTCCTGAGCCGCGATTGCTGCCTCCCCCGGCCAACCCCCCCAGTTAATATACTGGTCATGACGCCATATGATATGGAATATCCCTTTGGCCAGTTTGGATCGGCTCTCTTGGCTGTGCCCCCTCCCCTCCCGGCTTCTTGTGCGCCCGGCAGAGCATGGGAGGCTGGAAAAGTCCTTGACTAGTTCAGCACTACCCAGCAACAGCTAAAACATCAGTGTGTTATCAGCGTTATTCTCATACTAAGCACAAACCACAGCACTGCACCAGCTACAGTGAAGAGAATTAGCTCTATCCCAGCTAAAGCCATGACAGGCGTACGTGGGCAGTGCTGAAATGGCGTTGAGCTGGTTCTTTTTCACAGACCTGATCCTATGATGTAGCGCTCAGTTTTTGATTTTCTGATTCTTTGGAATTTTAGTCTCAGTATACTGCCTGAGATTTATGATCACTCGAGCTTTCTTTTTAAAAATAGCTCTTACTAGAAGCAGCATTGCAACCGCACACGGGTGTACATTCAATACCCAGTCAAAATTTCCAAGAGGACTTCCTCAAATTTCAGACACTTCTGTCAGGTAAATTCTCCACCTGTTTTGATTTTATTTGGTTTACATAAATTTATGTAAATTATATAATTTAATAACTTCTTGTTTTATACTAAAGCATGACCTAGCATATAATTCTGGAAGGACAGGAGAAAAGTACTGTGACAGGGAGAATTCATGCCAGGCCTACACCACACCACAACCACAGAGCATTAGTGTCTTTTCCTTTTCCTGTTTCCTTTCTCCTTTTCTCGTTCTACCTCTATGACAGGCAAGCCAAGAAAACTGGAGACCATAGAGCTAAAAGCGTTTGACATATTAACCGTCTGAATGCAGAAGTAGAAACAGAATCCTTTTGTACTGGGAGCCACGAGGGCCACAGTTTGTTCACCGCAGTGCGGTGACTTGCACAGGTGGTGTTTCCTCTTCTTCCCCTTGGCCAGACGACACTCCTGGGGAGCCGCGAATACGTGAAGTTTCATCGCTCACGCTGCTCCTCCGTGGACACCTTTTGTTGTGTTCACAGCTGTCCTGCTTTGGGAGGTTCTCTGAACAAGAAACCGCTAATCACAGTTCGCCTGTTAAGACTCACATTCAAAACTGTGTGAAGAATTAGGTCTGCTGATGGGCAGAATCATCACTTCTAAGTGGAGGAAACGTCTGCTTCAAGGAACAACTGGTGACATGGTCTCCATTGCTGACATACACTGATCAACTATCAGATCTGCTATACTTTCATGAAGAAAATAGGATGTCAGGTCTGCGGATACCCATCCTGAAAGGTTGTATGTGTGGATATCCATGAGAGTGGGAAAATTCTCTCTTATTTCCTCACTGCTGATAGACAGATTTGTAGGAAAGCTGCGAGCCTGACTTTGCAAGATTTTTTGTTTCTCCTCCTTTCCCCACTTAGCTCCATCTTTTCTCCAAACTGGAACACTCATTAGTATTTGTTAATTCTTCCAATTCTTTAAAAGTCCTATGAGACAGCTTTATATTAATGTCCAAATCAGAGCCAAATGGCTTTGTATTTATTGTTGTCTGATAGTGTGTGGCCTGTGTTATGATTTGATGGAACAACTCTGAGTCTTTTTTTTTTGAAGCGGTTGTTATTGATACGGATGAAAAAATGGATAATGTGTTAACTCATGACAGTTTATTATGGTAATTAGAAATGAAACATAGCAATGGTCATATCACAGGCATATAATAATAAATCAGAAGATAAATTATGGCAATGCCTACCCCTTCTAATCCACCCCAGGGCCCAAGCCCAAAGCCACGCCATGCCACGCCGCCTCCGCCCCTGCTCCCAACTGCAAGCACCCACTTTCCTCCCAGGAAAACATTACCCGGAGTTAGCACCAAAGGAAAGGAGCTCCAGTGGGGGCTCTTCTCTAGGCAAAGGCAAGAGGAAGGTGAGCTCAGCTTCGAGCCTTTGTTCTGTACAGTAGGCTTGTAGGGAAGACTGTACAGGAAATCTCTCCCCCAGGCCATAAAGAGACAGTCATCTTATTATTTTCCCCATGAAGTTTACAGGTATTTTACAGTTCTGTCTAGGACGAAGTCCAGACCCTTCATCAACTTTTATTACAATATCAAGAATGATATAACAGTAAGCCATTTCATCAGTGAATTTACAATGCTGTCCAGTGGAATGAACTTAGTTGTTCACCTGGGGAATAAACAAGGTGGTACAGCCTCCACTCTGCTCCGGGCAATGGGCAGTCGCTCACACGTCAGGAGCTCTTATAGAGCAGAATTTTCTGCAAGCATTGCCACTTGACAGCTATTGCTAAAAAATACACCAACTCAATGCAAGTACTAAAGACCTTGCAATTTTCTCCGGCAGACTAATTTTTTGAGCTCAGCCCAAACTTCCATGCCCATCTTTGCAAGCTGTGAAAGCTTTTTACAACATGGAGCAAGTCACCATTGTTTTCATTAACTCTGAAACACATGGTAGAGCTCTTATGTACTCCTGGGCCACTGCACAGCAGCTTTTGGGTGTGTGCGAGGGGGTTATGGAGTATTCTCAAGCTCATGGAAATGGAAATGCAGTAAATTGGGTTGAGCATTAAAAAATGCCTGCAGGGGCATTTATAAAGTACTGTCTGTTTTTCCTACTTTCCAACAGATATCAACCCATTATTCTCATTTTGTTAGCACTGGTAATGCACAATTTATACCGTTCTTGTAGGACACTGCTTTCTAAAACTGTTGTTACATGTGCACACGTGCACACATGTGTCCTCTGCAGGTTTTTGTGTCAAGACCCACACCAGCTAAACAGCATTACTGCAGCCAGTGGTCCCAGGCAATGTGCTACTTACAGTTTCGTATAGGCAAATGCCAAATCTGAAAGTTGTCATGAATAGTTAGAGATTTTTCTGCATCAATAGATAGCCTTCTGTTACTGGCTAGTGCTTGTGATGAATGAATTAGCCATCCTTTTCTGTCACCACTGTAGGAAGAATATGTGATCCTGTGTGAAAGAGGAAATAACAATAGAAAGCCACTTATATCTAACAGCAAGAAACCAGAGGGGAGTGTTAGCACTAGAGCACTGTTAGCAAAGACACCTATCAAACTCTGCCAGTATAATTTCTTCAGAATTTTCCTAGGCTGGCTGATGGCGCCAGAAAATTAAAGTATCTTTGCTGAAGCTTATAGTTCTGGAGGGATCTATCATGTAGAAGCAAGTTGTGAAACAAATCTTATTCCCCTCTTCCTCTGCATGGTCTGGCAAAGAAAGTAGGAGAAGCACGTGGCTGGAGATGGCTCTGATTCAGAGGTAGGGGGGAGAGACAGAGAGAGAGGCTGCATCCCTCTGCATAGCCTTAATTTTGATAGGAGTAATTTCCAGCTTCCTCTGCCTTACCACAATTAAAAAGTAAAAAAAAATCCACATGAATTACAGGGTTGCTGGGGTGGCATGAGCAATCCAGTGTCGGGGCATAGTAGCACGGTGGGGACACCAAAGGTGGTGGTGGTGAGGGTAAGATCCAGAACCACGAATCACTCCGCATTAAATCACAAGCTATTTTAAAAAAAAAAAAAAAAAGTTTTGCTGTTCTTGCTTGGTCTTCTCACTTTGGATCTCTCCCTGTGCCTAAGCTGCCCCATTTATAGAACAGGCACCCATGCAAGAACTGCCAGATGTACTGAACATTAGTCCTGGCTTCGTGTACCATCTGCCGTCAAGGAGGGATGCAGAGAGCTTCTTCCTCTGTCTCCTCCTGTCACCATGGTCTCATCAGTGTCTCCAGATGATGTCCAATATACCACTGCATCTTCCCTCTGGAGTAGACCGCCCCTGCATCCCACTCCCTGCACTGGGAGTTCTCTTCACAGACCTCATGACTCAAACCCCATTGCATACATTTTTCCCAGTCCCAGCTTTTCCCTCTCCCTTGGCCATGCAGCTGGCAGCCATGGCTATACAGATTGGTGCCTGCCATGCGATTAAGTTATTTTGTCCCTGTCCTTTTCTCTATGTAATGAGAAGCTGCAAGCCAGCTTTGGATCCAAGACTAGCCTGCCAGCCTTTGTACATTTGCAGATACAGCTGATAGGAACTAAGTGCATTTGAAACATTTTAAAGTTAGCTCCTGAGAGAATGACATCCCCTAAAGGTAATGCTAATACGATTAGTTTCTAAAACTTGCTACAATTAATATGGTCACAAATTAATTTTCAATGTGACTAGGCAATAGATTTTTAAAAACTGGGGCAAGTCTCATACTTAATATAGTGGCAGTTATAGACCCCGCAGTGATCTAAAACCAAAGCCACATAGGAATATAAGAAGTTTGAGTTTGAGTTGCTTCTCCCACGCGCTTCATTGCTCCCCTCACCATAATTCTACAATTTATTTGCACTCAGTCTCCTGTGAGGTGAGAAGGAAACAGGCAGAACAAATATATTACTGAGGTTACCCAGCTCCACCTAAGCACCATGCTCAGGTAAGTCCCAAGGGCTCATGGGCTCCAGCAGGCACAAATGGGGAAAGCCCACACATTATCCCCACTCTGTTGACTGGCCAGTCAGTTGACTGGGTGGTGAGTGATTCTGGAGAACAGATGAGAGTCACCTTTCCACTGAGATTTTAGATCCTGCACCACCCCAGTTGTACAGTTTAGAACGTACCTCTACCTACTTGTCTAAAAAAAAGATATGTTTTTCACACCTTCCCTCTTAAATCAGTCCATAATTCTCACAAAGAGTTTGCAGAGTCACCATGAACACTAGATCTGCTCATCAAAAGATTTTTAAGACATATAAGGGAAACCCTGACTGGATTGCTGCCAACAATACAGCTTGAGGGATTGAGGGATGAGGCTGGTGGGCTGTAGTGAGAGCACTGCCAGAGCGGAATATAATCAGGCATTAAGTTCTGTGTGGTGCAGCTTCAAGCGTCTGAGTTTATTTGCTCCTTTCCTACAGGATTCATGATTGACGGTCTTGCAGATGGAGAGTGGTTTGACTCTCAAGCAGATTATTTATTGCTTCGTATGTCTTTTTCTAATAAAAAATTTAAATGATTTATATTAAATAATGGTATTCTAAACATATTCATTGTGAAAACCAACATTCTTCATCATTCCCCTAACTCTTACCAACAGACCAAAATCTATCATTTATAAACAATCTTCATGAAACAAACATGGCATTAATGATCAACAGGAAGACAATAATTTCATATAGATAAAGTACTGTATGGTCCAACAGCTCATGGCAGGGATTTGTTATAAGAGTGCTTAGGATGATAAACCATGTCTCCAAACAGCAGTAATATCTCATCAGCTGTTACCAACCCACCTATCAAGCACCTGTGAGGACAAGTTCAGCCCATTTTGTACAAAGAAAACTGTTTAACCTACGTTAGTCATCGGGGAAAAATAATCCTCGTATTTCATAGTATAGTTGAACAAGAAAAAATCCATCTGATACAATTTTTTGATCTTCTCAATTTGTTCTGAGTTCAATTGTCTGAGATACTCCAAGGTGATATCACCATTAGTTCGTTTCTCTAGGCCATACCTCTTCAAGTCGGGGTAGTGCAGGCTCTCTGGTGCTCCAATGGCCTTCAGAACATGCTCAGAATCTAACCCAATAGTTTCATACCTACCCAGAATATTGTATTGAATGTTGCAAGGATCACAGAGCAGAAACATTGGTTTCCAGTGAATGTCAAGCTTATTTGGTGGTTTTGCTGTAATGAAGTTGACAAATTCCTGGAAACTCACTTTTTCAGAAGAATTTGTGTTTTTCCTGAACATTGCCCTAATCTCATTAGCGACAGTGACACTGTAGAATGGCTCGGAGTGCAGAAGTTTGTCTCTGTAAGCTGAAACCAGCCGTTCCAAGGGATGTCTGGTGAACATCACTTTTGTGTAATTGTTCAGGAATTCCTTCTGTGTGGCAGGAGGGTAAGTCACCAGCTTTTTGATCACTGAGGTTTGGTGGATATTGTCATGCTCAATTTCAGAAGCTTCCGCATTCAAGCCTGCTTGGAGAAGAAAAATAGTTCTCTTCCAGTTGGAGCAGCCTACCTTGGGCACCTCACAGTAGATAAATTTATGTTTGTGCTCCACAAAGAGCTGGTTTGCAACATGAGAATCCAATTGTTGTCTTAATTTAAGAAGGTTGTTCTTCAGGCAGACAGAAGCCAGTGTGCTTTTGCGACCATTTTGAATTTCCGGCCAATCTTCAGTGGGATCAGGGAAAGCACCTGCAACCAAGGAAGAGATTTAAACTATTAGTGTGAAATAGATTTATATAAGTCTCTTTCTTTATGACAACCATAGCACTCAATCTATCTCCCAGCATACAAAAACTAATGAAGATGCTAAAATAAATTTTTTGTTTACTGTCACCGAACTCCACTATGGCAAACATGCAGTAAACCACCCTGCTTAGTGAAAAGTTTGTTAAAATGAAAACTTTCAAGATGCTAGCAATATTACTTTAAGCAAGATGGGTGTTCTAGCACTTCTAATGTCAACTGGATTTTGTAGTGCTCTTCTCTCATGCATTGCTAAGATAGCTATCACAGTGACAGGGCCTTGGATGTTTTCATAGCATTGTTTAGGCTCCATAGTTACTTTCTAACACATTTGGGAAAGGTGTCCCCAGTTTTAGAAAACATTGAGCCTTTCTGTTGGTAAATTCTTTACTCACCTGTTGGGGGTTTTTGTCTCTTATAGAAAAAACCCAAAAGAAATATCCCAAAAATAAAATTTGGGAGAAGTAAAACGAGCACCTTGTGGTTCATATTATTTTCACAGGAAGGAGGATGATGTGCTCTGTAAAGTGGAAATCTGCCCCTTCTGTCAACAAGGAAAGATAATACAAGTTAGATTTTGTATGAGTCATATAATGAAGATAACATGATATCCTCTTACAGAATTTACGATAGCAGAAAGACCTTTGAAGCCCTATAAAAACAGGCTTTGCTAATAAGTAAAAACTTTCCTATGAAAAAGACTCACCACAATTATACTGTTAAACCAAACAGACAAATAATATGACCATTTCAAGGTATTACAAAAATCCCCCCTTTCTCAGAACAGTGAACGGGTATAGGAGCAAATACTCCTCCCTTCTCCTCATTGAAAGCTGGTGTTCCCGCCAGGCAAACTCATCTATCCCTTCATATCCTGTAACAATAACCTCATTTAGGATTACAGAGACATTTTTAAAAAAAAAAAAAAACAAAAACAACCTTATTTGTTGGAGTCTGGGAGTACCAAGTTTTCTGTAACCTGCAAGAGGCTTATCTGCAAGCCTATGATGCATTCCAGATGAGATTATTCCCATCTCTTGCCCTGAAGCTTTCCACTTTGTACAAATAAATCAATATTCAGTGCAGGAGAAATTTGTCCACATTCCAGCAGAGAATCCTAACTACTGACAATAGATTAGATCTCCCATTCCCTCTCCCCCAAAGACACCGCAGTGTATATATGTTTGCTGCCATTGCTGCTGCTGCATAAGAGCCCCCACATGGTTCACTATGGCAGGAAGCATGTAGAAGCAGCAGAGGGAAAAACAGAAAAGGAGATGTTCCGTGTTCACAGATAAAAGGAGAGAAGGGCAATGCAGTCCAACAATCACCATATTCCCTCTCCTGTGCTCACTAGTCCTGTCCCCTTGCACTTCCTGGAGAGAGCTCTCCAAGTCCTCTGTGCAATCTTGTGTTGCCCCCATTAGAATGCTCTTCGTCAGCGTGCTTTTCATCACTTTTTATTTGAAGTAGCAATATTAAGTGCAAGACCATAACTACTGGCAGACACGACGTTCTATTTCTGTCCCGTAAAGACTGCGCCATCAAAAAAGTCAAGCAACACTGTCTTCTTTTTCCACCTTTTGATTTCTCACCCTGAACCTGCTGGCAATAAAAACATCTTTGCCTGGATTTCTTGAGAATGTAACTTCAACTTTTGTTTTGTTTTGTTTTTACAAAGGTACAACAGGACAGCTCTGGAAGTTATTTGCGGTGCCTCCCCCTGCCAGTGTGGATGTACATAATGGAAACTGGTTAGGGTGTGTTCTGACACAGCAGTAGATGCAGCACTAGTCAAATTGATGCAAAGGTACTTGCACACAAGTTTTCTTCCTTTCAGGGTGGGGAATGATTACTGGGAGTGAGTTTATTGAGGCTGATTGAGTTTATTGAGGCTAAAGTTATATCCACATTTCATAAAAGTTAACTTCCAGAGTGGAATGCAGTTGGCATGACGGAAATTGGTTCAGTGATTGTCCCCTAAGCAGCACCACCTGCACTCTTAGATGTTAGGAACACTGCAGGGCTCGGTGTCCTAATCTAAGGGAGATAACTGGAGGAGGGAGAGAAGCGAAGCCTTTATGGCCAAACTTGTCCATAAATCACTGCAGCTATGGGGGCTGGATGGAACCATGGAGCTGTGCCCAGGCATCATGCCCTGTGGGTGAACTTTGCTTATTATAATCTCTTTATAATACTAAAATACACACCTCCATCCCAAAGTTACCCGCCTCCAAGGTACGAACACCCCTTACTGAGCGTGCGCTCTGAATTTCTCTTAGTCTATACCTTTACATCGAAGCGAGGAATTTCTACACCAATCAATAATGACAGTATGTATGACTAGAGTCACTCAAGCTCCAACTAAACATAAAATATAGTATAAAATGACCCCAAGAGAGAGGGACATTGGGGAAGATACCATCACGGGCTACTGGGGTCAGTCAACGGGCTGAACCTCTCTTCTCCCCCATAGGGATGCCTATTGGGCAAGACTCGAGCACTTGGTTATACCGAGTGATTCCCCGGGAAATTTAGAGAACAAGCTTGTTATTTTGTGTTTTAGCGCTTTCTACTTGCTTTGCAGACAGTGTATTTATCACCAGCAATCCAGTAAGAGCCTGTATTTCTGTTGCTTCAATAAACCGCACTATTAGTGAATCTGGCCGTGAAGCGTTATCGGGCACAACTAGGCTAATAGTGATTGTACTGTTAGTGAATCCCTCTCAGGTATCACTCAGAATCTGAATCGGGTATCACTCAGAATCGGGTATCACTCAGAATCTGAGCCCTGCCGCCCCCAGTCCCTCTGCCATCTAAGGACCAGCTGGATCGCAAGGGGGTTTATTTTCTGCCAAATTTCTTCACCTATAACACAACACAGGGCTGACGGGTGATTATTATGTCAAACATCTTTGCCAGAATATCTTCAAACTCACACAGTTAACAGCATTACTAATTATTAAATCTCTCTTAGCATAGGCATGACCTGAGAAATGGAGAGGGACGACTGTTCACTATCTCTGACCTCTAAACATTATTATGAACAAATCTGCAGTCACGTGTATTAAAAATTTACTTGTGTTTACATTAAACGGTTACAAGACTCATTCAAGTGAATGCCGTATTTTTACACATGATGGCATTTAGCCAATATTTTTGCATTTTCTTGGCTGCGTAAGACCATTATAAAGGGTACAAGAACAAATACGGGTTGATCTTTGGCCTTTAACTTTTTCTTCACTGCGCGTCAACTCTCCCTTTGCTGTGTGGTCTATTGACTTCTAATGCATCAAAGATGGTTTTCAAGGCCAGCTGAAGTCAGTCAGGTTGTTCATTGATCTCATGAGGTCCAAGATTGAGTGAACTCTTTTTATTCTTTTTCAGAAGTAGTTTGAAGACAGAATTTCAAACTGTGTAGAAATTAAAATAAATATAACACTAAATACTTCTGTACAGGGATTCCTTGTTAGAGTACGCTTAGGAGAAAGAGGTTGGGCTTCACTCACCTTAAATGCTGCCACCTCAGGGTTATTGTAGTTATTGTTATCACACCTGTCTCAGGAATGAGAAGATGAATGTCCTGGTTTCGGCTGAGATAGAGTTAATTTTTTTTTGTTTTCCTAGTAGCTGGTATAGTGCTGTGTTTTGGATTTAGGATGAGAATAATGTTAATGACACACTGATGTTTCAGTTGTTGCTCAGCAGCGCTTACACTAGTCAAGGACTTTTCAGCTTCCCATGCTCTGCCGGGGGCACGGGAACCTGGGAGGAGGCACAGCCGGGACAGCTGACCCCGACTGACCACAGGGATATTCCATACCATATGGTGTCATGCTCGGTATATAAACGGAGGGGGGGTGGTGTGTGTGTGTGGAGTTGTCCAGCGGGCAGTGACTGCTGCTCAGGAAGTGGCTGGGCAGCAGTCAGCAGGTGGTGAGCAATTGCATTGTGCCTCACTTTCTTTGTATATTGCTGCTGTGATTGTTGTTTCCCCTTCTTTTCTGTCCTTTTAAACTGTCTTTATCTGAACCCACAAATTTTACCTTTTTTTCCCCTGATTCTGTCCCCCATCCCACTGCGGGGGGGAGTGAGCAAATGGCTGTGTGGTGTTTAGCTGCCTGCCAGGTTAAACCACAACAATAAACTAGATTAAGTTACCCTATTTAGATACTTGTTTCATGTATATTTGTTAGTTAAATTACTGGTACAGAATATAAGGTCTGCCATAAGACACATTTCCTGTTGAAACATGTCAATGAGTCACAAGAGAGAAATGGAAGAGACTTCCCACCTTGAGAGAAAAAAGGTGTTTATGAGCTGTTCAAACACAGGAGACAACTGCTTTCCTAAGACATTGGCATATTTGTAGAAGCAAAAGAACCCTTATTTTAATTCAGGAGAATGGTCGGACCATAAGGAGGGATAGAATGAGCTCCAAGGTGACAGATTAAATCTGCCTGGACCCCTTAGAAAACTTCAAAGTGCAGCCTGGCTGCAAGAGCTAAAACCGTCCATCAACAAGTGAGGTCAACATGACATTTCGGAGAAGTACCTGAAGGTGAAGTCTGAAGTCTGAAGGCTTCTTCTGAAGATGTTTTCTGATGGGAGACCCCAGTACGGAGTTCTGTGTAATGCAATGTCTCCAACAATGAAAATCACCTAAGAGCAATCTGAGGAATAGGAAGAAAGAAAATTCTGAGAGTCATTTTGTCACAAGAGGGACAGGTCACCTGGAAATGAAAAATGGGGAAAAAAAATCCAAAACAAAACCACCTTTGTGATACATTCAGTGTCAGTAGATCAGATTAACTTTTTCTTCTATTTCTTCACTTAAGTCTTTTCCATATGCTTATAATTGTGTTGTCTATTTTAGATGTAATGAATTAATACTACTGTTTGCATTTTACCTCATCCTACCTTGAATTAAGTGTGATTTAAGGCAACTGGGTAACTACAAGGCATTCCTCAGTCAAGGTGTGGTGAGTCTGTTAACACAACTTCAAAACAGTCTAGTTCTGCTGTAACCAAAGGGCAAGACGGAAAAACAATACCACAGGACTCAAAAAAAAGGCAGAAATGTCTTCCAGTGAAAAGTAACACAGCAAGGAGTCAGAGATCTAAATGTCCCTTTGGAACTAACATACCCCCAGTGAAAGGAGAAAATACTGAAATCTAAATATCAGGCATTAATCTGCTTTGTGCTTGTTACACATAGCGTGTGGGGTTTTGTGGATTTTTTTTTGTTTGTTTTTTATTCTTAATGAAGGATAAAATCTTCTAGATAACAGCCTTACGCTGGACTGTTGGTTTTTGCTTATTCTTCAGATCACATCATTATAGATCAACCATACATAGCTATGGCTTAATATTTTCAACTCTGCTTGCCTCACTGGATCCTGCAGATTTCATCAGAAATCATTTTATGACTCTTTCTTGGACATTACTAAACAGTAAGCCAGGCAGTAAGAGGAGTGATCCTCATAGAAGCCTTTCTTGCAGAACCCTTTCGGAAGCATTTCTATCAGGTGTGAGAATTTTTGAAGCCTGTCAGTTAGCTAGTGTTAAATTCCTTCAATGTGTATCCAGCTGATTTGATGGCTTTCTAGCTTCTTAGCCAAAACATGCTGCAGTATCAAGTCGAATGCTTTATACAATTCTAAATCCACTATGTCAATGTTATTACCTTAATCAACCAAACCCAAACAAAAATAGTAAGTCAGCTTGGTGAGATCTATTTCCTATAAAATAACACAATGTTTCTATGAGGGAGCAACCAGAACAATTGCTCAAGCCAAGAGCGGTGGTGAATGGGGAACAGATAATTGGAGAAAGCCATGCCAATCATCTCGTGTGTACGCGAGATGGGAAAAAGGCCTGAAGCCCTCATAAAATGAGAAATATTTATTGAATTCCAAACTTCTTTGCATTACTGATAATTCTACTGTCTCCCTCTACTAATCCATTGTTAAGATTCTTTTCTTCCCGATATATACACTCCTCATAACAAAACCAAAAAAGGTTGTATCATGTTGTTCATATCTTTATTCTCAAGTTTGCTGACCATAAAATGTTCTTTCCATCCTTCTGTTTCCTTCAAGAAACTGATGACAGTGTCCTGCTTTTCATTACTTTCAACATCCCCCTTTTCTATACACTATACTGGGTACGGAGGAGTGGCTGGCAACCTGCTTGCACACCCCCTGTATGTCAGCCTAGATCATTTGACCCAGTAGAGCTCTCTAGCTCAATGATGAGATGTTACTTTAACAGGGTGCTCACAAAATTGTCATATGCCTGAGTTATTGGACATTTTTTTCTATTAAATTGCTTTCTCTTGGTTCATTTGTCTCATACTTGATTTCTATTTTGTGATACTAGAGCTTCTGCAACCATCCCATATGTGTTAGCAGCCTGAACTTAAGCTGTTCGTACCACATGTAGCTACACCACAACCACTCACACTCTTCCAACCACCAACTTTGGTTTTTTAATGAGTTCCTTGCCCCTGCCCAAAACAAGGTCTGATATAGAATCTCTAGTACTCTTTCAATTAGGAAATATTTAGACAGTCCAAAGATGTTTTAGTGATAAATTCATGTGGGTACATGACCTAGTACATCACACTCAGATTGAAGTTCTCCCTCCTGCCACGCAGGTTTATTCCTAGCACAGGCACCGAAGGAGTAGATTGTGTTGCCTTTAACAGGTACATCACCGGTACATCATTCTGTCCTTGAACTGCTGGAACAATGATTCATAATATAGCTTTCCCGAACCCTCCTCCTGGAACTGCTGAACCATTGCAATTGAAAAATCTGCAGTTTTTAAAGAAGCGTTAGAAAAATAAGTCTGAAAAAAACAGTATTTTGATACTTTTTATAAACAATTAGAAGCCCTATAACTGGAAATGCTGAATAATGTTAAGTCTTTATATGGCACCTACTACCCCAGTACAGAAATATATGTACACACACTTGTGTGTGTGTATATTTATATGTATATATTTCTGAACGATATGTATATGTACATATATATAAACAGACATATGTGTAGTTCAGAAACACATTAATATCAGTTACACTGGCATATTATTTGCCCCAAGTAAACTAGCTAACTAGGTTGATAAGGATTTAAAGTCTCCTGGTGATAAATTTACGAAGGTGTGTCTCAAGCTAAGTTTTGCAAAGACAGACCTTGGTCACAGCTGAGCATACGGGGTGATCCTCTGCACCCTACTTGATGATAAGTGGGACTTTAGAGATTAAAAGAATTAAATTACAACAATACTTATTTGCGTTTCTGATACATTTGAAGCCAGAAGTTAAAAAAGGTACCAGTAGGGCAGCTCAGTGGAAGGTATGGAAACTCTCTGGAAACAGATAACATTCTCCATTCTGTACTTAAGCCCTGTTAATCCCTTCAAAAAGACAACTGCAAATACATATGTATTGATATCTACATGGGTACACAGAAGGTGTGGAGGGGATGACGTGTAGAAACCCCCCAGGAGCAGCCAGAATAAAAAATGAACAAGAAAAACAAGCTTTGCTGGACGCAGTTCTGAATGTGCTGTTCTAACAGGGTGAATTGTGCCTTTAGAAGCAAGACCCTTGTTCACCCAAATCTGCAGCCCCCTTATTCCTGTACAACTCACTATGGATGGACAGGAGGGAGGGACACCTCAGAAACTGGAGTCTCGGCAGGCAGGCTGGCCTGCTTCCTTAAGTGGAAAATTATTAAGTGGAAAATCATTAGTGCATTAGGAACCTCCAGCAGGCTGCAGACAGCCAAGGGCTAGAAGAACCCTCTGATCTGGGTCATTTTGCCTACAAGAGCCAGGGTCTGACATCACCTCGCTTGCAGCAGCAAGGGCTGAAAGGTGTTATGCGAGAACGAGTGCAAGCTCAGCAGGGAGACAACATATGAGCTGGACTGGGCGCTACTGAGGAAGAGGCTGACGGGGTGTCCTACAACATAGCACACTTCAAAGCAGTGAGCTGGGTACAAAGTCACAATTTCCAACGCAGATACAAGCTAAAACTCGTATGCCCCGCAGTGGTCATCTCAGCCCTCCATTACTGCATCAGATTTCTTTCTGGTCTCAGCAACTGCAGTGCTGCCTTCCTCAATGCCATCATTAAACTTCTTATTATTCTCATTACACCACCTTCTTATGCCTGCCTTTTAGCTTCTCCTTCTCTATTTCATCCCATGTCATCTCCCCATCTTGCCTTCCAAGGTTTTTCTTTACCTGTCATTTCTCATGCAGTATTAAAGGCTCAGTTTTACCTTCTGATGAGTCATACTGCTAGCCCCTGCTCCCATTAGCCTCTGCTAAAAACCAGATATCTTCTGCTATCTCCTCTGCTGCCCCCCTTTTGGGAAGAAGTTTCTGAAGCACCTACAGATCTATGCATTTTCCACTAAAATCACTCCTTACAATCCTCCTTTTCAGGGATGCCAACACCACTTAGGCTGCCAGTGTGCTAAAACTGTTACCAACCAGCCCACAAAAGAGCAAGTGAAAGGAAGAGCCAATCTGAGGATGAAAAGAACCAAAGCGAGGAGAAAAAAGAGTGCATGGGAAAAGGCAGCACAGAGTCTGACAGAAAAACTCCCAGTGAGGCAGGGAGCAGCAACCTGAGGAAAAGTGGTGGAGCCAGGGCCCTGGGAAATAGAAAGGCTGTGTAGCCTGTGCAGACGATGCTGTAGGAAAGGGAGGTTGAGAGTGGGAGTGGAAAAGACACGAAGTATAATTCAGTGAAGTAAAGAGGGAAAAGAACAAATTCAAGGAAATTAGTATAGAAAGGAATATGCAAAACTATCCAATAAATTGCCACAGATGTTTAAAGAGGAATTAAATTAAATAAACTGCAGTCACTCGCGCACTGAGACCCAACCCTTACTATGCGATCAAACTTGCCTCTGTTTTCCTTCCTGTAGTTGTAACCAGAAAGGCCAAGGGCTTTTGATTTTGTAAGTACGGCCAATTCCCATCAATATTGTCAGGGACTGGTGAGGGACAGCTCTTCCTTTTGAGATGGGGAGATGGGAGCCAAGTGCAATAACCACAGGACCAGTGTGGCAGGGGCCTCACCAGCCTGGATCCATCACCACCCCGGAAGGGTGAAGATCTGGAGATGGTGGCCAGGTTCAGCCAAGAGATCAGATCATCAGGCAGAGCCACAGTGACATCTTTTTGTCGGTGGGCTCAGCTTGGCTGGGCTATGGGGAGCTGGAGACCAGCCCTGCTGCGGCATCGACTGATGGTCCCGGGGGGCTGACATGGGGTCCTGAGCTGCAGGCAGGGTGGGGAAAGCCCCAGCGGGCTGGGCAGGGACAGTCAGGACCCTGTTAGTGCTCTCTGGCCCTCACAGATAATGTGAGAACAAAGTCCACTCCCTCTGCTTCTCCACCCAGTGGATGAAAATCTGGACATGAACCAACAACGTGCGCTGGCAGCCCAGAAAGCCAGCCGTGCCCTGGGCTGCATCCCCAGCAGCGTGGGCAGCAGGGCGAGGGAGGGGATTCTGCCCCTCTGCCCCGCTCGGGTGAGACCCCCCTGCAGCGCTGCGTCCAGCTCTGGAGCCCCCAGCACAGACAGGGCATGGACCTGCTGGAGCGGGGCCAGAGGAGGCCACGAAGGTGATCAGGGGCTGGAGCACCTCTGCTATGGAGACAGGCTGAGAGAGCTGGGGGTGTTCAGCCTGGAGAAGAGAAGGCTGCGGGGAGACCTTATTGCGGCCTTCCAGTGCTTAAAGGGGGACTATAGGAAAGATGGGGACGATCTCTATAGCAAGGCCTGTTGTGAGAGGACAAGGAGTAACGGTTTTAAACTAAAGGAGGGTGGATTTAGACTGGATATAAGGAAGAAATTTTTTACAGTGAGGGTGGTGCGACCCTGGCCCAGGCTGCCCAGAGAGGTGGTCGATGCCCCATCCCTGGAAACATCCCAGGTCAGGCTGGACGGGGCTCTGAGCAACCTGGTCTGGTTGGGGATGTCCCTGCTCACTGCAGGGGGTTGGACTGGATGGCCTCTAAAGGTCCCTTCCAACCCAAACCATTCTGTGATTCCATGATTCAATGCATGGTTACCTGGTAATGGGCTGTGGGGCCTTCTTATCTAAATGCTTAATTCAAAATCTCACGCATGTATCGACTGCCATTTAAACCACTGCAAAACCAATCATGGGAGAGCAACCTTCACCACGTTTAGGGAATCTAGATGAGCCTAAGAAACTTGGAAAGGAGGAAGAAAGGGAGAAAACAGAGTATGGAAGAAAAGCTTAGAACATCATGCACGCCTACCATGGTGGCAATGAATGACCTCCTCCCAGGCTTGTTTCATGGGAGATGAGGCCTCACAAAATCCCCTGCTTTTCTCATTATACTGATTATACTGATAACTGATAACTAGGTTTCTGGCTTTTCATGTGTCTTACAGTTCCCTCCCGTATTTCTCTTCTCAGTTACTGTCGGTAATTGCAACGTTGTCCTTGCCATTCAGGTCTACCCGCCTTGTCTCAGCCCTAGATTCTCTCTGTCCTCTCCTGCTTTTCACCTCCCTGTGTAAACTTGATTCATTCATTCCTGCCATTGCACACCAAATAGAATAGCCAGAACTGTCTGTAACAGTCCCGGTTGCTTAGCACACAGCCCCCAGGCAACCTCCTGGCTGCTGTTCACCTTGTTATATCCTTCTTGTATTCCCTCCACGAGACTGATGACAGCCAGCCATGATCTCTCTTTCTCTTTTTACACTCCAGTGCATACAAAATATGTCTGCCTAAATTATTCTCCTTTTTGCTTCCATCTCCTCCAGCTTCTTCTATCATTCTAGTCCAGCTTTTGACCCTCATTTTCAGGATCTAACACCGTTTTGTCCAAAGCCACACTTCTACACTCTCTCCCCTCAACTCTTTCTTTTTTATACTCCTCCAAATACTCCTGTACAGGAATCATATACAAGTCCTTACACTGGTGTTTTTGTGTCCGCTCTTTTACAGAAATAACTTCTTTGCTTGAAACATCCTGACACTTACTGCCAAACTGTGTGTATGCATTCTTCTTTCTTCCCACATGAATCTAGGCCTATTTTTCCTTTCCTTTCTGGTCTCCTCTGTATTGCAGGACAAGCTGTTCAGCAGAAATGTTATGTTTAAAGCCCGTTTTTATGAAACACGTTTTTACACCATACTATGGCACATGCAGTATCAAATATTAAGAAGTTAGGAAATAGTAGAATTAAAGTGATATATGAACTAAATCATAGAGTATAAGATGAAGTATCTGCTGGATTTTTGCAGCACAGTCTTGAAACCGAAGAGCTGACATTTCAGAGCATTTAGCATTACAGTACACTCTAAGTTCGAAATAGTCTTGCTGATTCAGTTACAGATATGAATACTCAAAAGATCTGCAAATCTGTTTTCCAGAGCCTGCTCAAGTACCCAGAAAATGGAGAATGGACAGTCAATGAGAATCTCGGAAAAGGTGGGCACCCCAGACCATGTGGGAATATTTTGGCAGATAAAGAACCCAAACTCTCATCCTAAAACCTCTTGCCTGATTTACTGCACACCTTCCCTCATCTGCTGTAGATAGTGGGGCTCCTACTGCACAGCCATAGAACATCTCAAGAGCGTGCCCATCATGTGAACTGGGTGTGCCAAGTTGTGCGGAATACCTTGTTTCTTTAAAAACCAAAAACCAGTTGAAAAACTACCGAAAAATGTGTTCATGTGGCATAATAACAACATGCACCGCAAAAAGCATTGTCAGTGGTGAATCATTTAGCTCCCTTGACCGATCTTATGGTACTCTAATGGAATAACCGATAGCGGCAGCGGGTTGTTACCTTCTGAACGAAACCAGGATCAACAATGATGAGACCCAAGCTTGTCAGACTTACCTGCTGACAGCAACAAAACAGTGAGACTCAGGCATGTGGGATGCCCTTCCTGGCACTGCAGGAGCATGGTCCCTAGCACAGCTTGTCCATGCTTCCCCTGCTCCCACCATCAGCATGGCCTGCCCAGGGTCTTCTACTCTCACTACCCCCAGTTCCACCTCCTTGCACCCCACTCCCCAGCAGCTCCCCAACACTGAGTTCCCCTCCTGCTGGACATATATTTGCATGAGCACCAGTGCTTTTCCCTTGGCCCCCACCCAGGTGTGACCCATTCTTCTCTAGTTCCTGCTCAGGCAAAATTTTAACCCAGTCTCCAGCAAATCCTTACCTCACCTCCAAAATCCATCCTTGTATCGTTCACAGTCAGCTTGCCCAGCAAATGCTGTTTTCCAGCTTCCCAAATGCCCATCAGATCTCACCCTGATTCTGCTGCTCAGTCTTCCCCATGCACGAGCCAGCTCTTTGCTGGCTCCCACTGCCAGACTCCTCCCTTAGTCTCCTCAGTCAGCCTCACAGCCCCCCACACCAACCACACTTCCGAGCCCAGCTCATCAGATCTGTCTCTCCTTCTTCCAAGCCTCCCACGCAAACCCACTGCTTCTCGCTCTCAGCTCTGTACTCAGCAAGTCCCAGGCTCCGCACTTCAGCATCTCTAGCTATTTTAGTATCTCCCAAACTATACTGACACATTTTCCTTTCCTTTCCCTCCCACATCAGTTTTCACACTACTCATCAAGGCACAGTTTCTTCCTGCTGATTTCCTTCTTTGAATCTATTTCACCAGTGATCCCCAACATTTTCCCCCCAAAAATCGTGCTCAAGCTTGCCTTATTATTTAAAATGGGTGGTTTACTGCCCTGTGCCACCTCAGTCCAGCAGAGGTTTCACTGAGAATATACAAAAGGAATCCCCTTAACTTCGTTTTTCAAATACTTTTTCCAAAGCCTGCAAAGTACCTGAACTTCTTATAGGAAAGGTCACTGGAACCATTTAATATGAGAGAAAGAGCTGTTTCCAAATAACCCCGTATAAAAAGCTATAAACTGTTTTTGCTCAAAGGCTTTTAAAAATTATCCCCAGGCAGATATCTAGCATGGAGAATTTCTGCTTAAACACTTGAAATTTGACAAAATCCTATGCAGCTGCAAACTGTATTGAAATGAGAAGAGTCAAGATGCATATTACCCTTAGCAAAAAAAGTGAATGGAAGCCTCTGTCTCTTCATTTCAGGCACCAGAATCTTTGTAGCATCAACTTTTAGCTGTGTGTTAAACTCCCATCTTAACTGAGGAGAGCCATAGCAATAAAAAATAGACTGCCAGAAAATCCTCTGTAGATTCACTTCATCATGGTATGATTTCAAAAGCTGAATAATGTGTCAGTTTATTTCTTGAGGGATACGATGGCAATTTCTAAACATATAAATAAAAAAAAAAAAAAAACAAACAACTCTGTGACACAGAAATCTCTCTGTGGAGATTGGACTACACTGTGAAAATCACGGTAATGTGAAAAGCTACTAACATTCCAATTTTACTCACCAGTCAGACAACCTCAGTGGAGATTTCCCATTCCTCTGAATAATGGTAAGTAGAAAACAAAGATTCAGACAAAGAAAGATCAGTCCAAAGAGACACATTGTTTTAATTTTATGCCTAGGTCCACAAAGGAAACAGGGGAGAGGTTTTTGTCTTCTCCTTACCTGGATTTCAAGGCTGGGCAGTGTTTCTGCATCCACACAGATGCTTTCCCAGGAGAGCATCTGAAACACTCTGTGTACGTAGCATTTGTCTTTGTTTTCATTAAATGCCCAGCTAAAAGATGCAAGTGTTTCCCTGTGAACGTTTAGGTGAGCATCTCCAGTTGCACATTACAAAGCAATGTGCTGTGTCTGTCTCTGGGTATAATGATAATGAGCAGCGTTTAACCACTCCCTGTGTATGGTCTACAGCAGCTGTCAGAGCCTGCCAAGAGGCTGCCTGCTAAGCAAGCAAGAAGGAGGATGGTTGGGAATATGAGGGTAAAGGTAATTTGGTTGAAAGCAACTGTGATGTGATCATGTATATTATTTTTAGATGAGGAATGAGAGGAAAGAGCAATTCAAATCCAATGGACTCTATACAAGAAGACTCCAATAAATCCTGGGAACTGGAAGGTAAGTTCTCATGGGAAACATGGCTAAAGCAGAAGGAATTCAGTAGAGTTGGCAGTTCCTTAAAGAAATTATATTTAGGGTACAAGCACAAACAATCCCACACAGTGGAAGGATAGGAAGTATGGTCAAAGATCAACTTGGCTAAGCAACACGGTCTTCAATGACCTGAAACACAAGAAGGAAATGTACAGAAAGTGGAAACCAGGTCAAACTCCTAAAGACAAGTATGAAAGAATAGCACAAGATGCTGAAACAAAGTGAGAAAGGATAAAGCACAAATTTCACTACAAAAAGCAACGGACATAAGGGATAGCAAGAAAAAAATATGTAAGGAAAAGAAAAACCTAGTGATAGCTCACTTGCAGAAGGCTAAAGTACATTTTCCATCACTCTTCATAAAAGGGTGATCTGTAATTACATGACTAATAAATGACTCAGTAAAAAAGAATCCATCTAAACCAGAAAAAGAACGGGTCTGAGAGTCATTTGGAAATACTGCAGTTTACCTCATCCTCAGGTATGCCTCTACAGCATGTCTCCAGAAGAGCTCTCTATTGGTCTTTCACTGTACTACGTCTCCCTTGACTGCGATAGGAACCTACCCCCCTGCAAGATATAGATGGCTCTTTTATAGGCAGCTAAAGTTAGGTGAAATGAGTCCTATCCATAGTGACATCTGGGCCTGAGGAAGCGCACATGAAGATACCTTGAGAACAGAGTGAACAAGCTCAGAGTTGTTAGCTTCCTCTAAAAACTCTCAGAAGTTGTGTGAGAAGTGTGTGAAGAGGTGAACACAGTGTTCACCTTTAAAAAGCCAAGAAATGAGGAAGAGACCAATTCTGGAAAAATACTAGAATAAATGAAGAAAGAATTTTTTCATTAAAAGTTAGAGATAGTTTAAAAATCTAATAGCCAACATGTCAAAAATATAAAGCAATATCATTTCTGTAATAGGGCAATAAGCCTCATAAATAGAGAAGCAGCGGGTCATGTAATATGTTTTAATTTTAGTAATATATCCTTCTCTGGAAATATTCAAAACCCACCTGGATGCGGTCCTGTGCCCCCTGCTCATGCAGGGGGGTTGGACTAGACGATCTCCAGAGGTCCCTTCCAACCCTCACCATTCCTTGATTCTGTGATTCTGTGAATGTTATTGACATTAACTCATAACATTTTCAAAAGTAACTAAACGTGAAACTACTTCAGGGAGAGTACAAAACTACTCGGAGGAGGAAAAAACCGCAAGACTTCTAAGATTAGTTTTAATCATTCATTATCAAGCTCAAAAAATATGAGTGGGATTCCAGCTGGGTCTGTTCTGGGCCAGGTAATGGCCCAAGTCACTAATCACAATGACTGGGATAAAGGAACAATCCTTCAACCTTGTAGATAACAATAAGCCCAGATGAACAG
>VZTV01066196.1:5128-49014 GCA_013400875.1 Anhinga rufa
CCCCCGAGCTAAACATCTTCAGAGGACGGGGAGACGCTGCCCCAGGTGCAGCTTCCCTCCTGGGCCAGCGCTCGGAGCAGCTGGGCTCACCAGGAGTTTTTTGAAGGGTCAAGCAGCCACCCCCAGGACACAGCACTTCCCACCTCAGGAGCAGCCTAAAAAAAAAAGCCAACCCCCAAATCCCTCCCGCCGCCTGCCTCCCCAGGCTTCTTATTTTCTTTTTGCCTGGAGTTAAAATTTCTAGGATATTATAAACAGCTGTTCCCACTAATGAGGACTAAGCAAAACATCAGGCATCTTAATTTATACATTGCTCAAGGTGTCAAACTGTTGCATTACAATAATAAGTGGGAGACACTACACCAAAAAATGAGAAAAGTTTCACTCGGAGCTAAATGCAGAAGCAGATGCTCAAATGAAAACCAAGCCCGAGCAGAGCACCAGGCTCCACAACCCCACCAATGTTCTCCCAGTTCAATATTCAAGGTTTGGGGGGGATTATTTGTTGGGGGGGAGGTGGGAATGCCTGCACAGCCTCACATCTGTGCAACCCAGGAGCATCTTTGCACCCTCAACAGGCAGGCGAGGATCACCGCTGCCTTCTCGGGGCTGCCCCAGTTCCCAGCCTGTGCTGGTTTTGGCTGGGACAGAGTTAATTTTCCCCACAGAAGCCAGTATGGGGTTTGGATTTGTGCTGGAAACAGTGCTGATAACCCAGGGATGTTTCCATTCCAGCTGAGCAGGGCTTGCGCAGAGCCAAGGCCTTTCCTGCCTCTCACCCACCCCACCAGCGCGGGGCTGGGGGGCACCAGGGGCTGGGGGGGACACGGCCGGGACAGTGACCCCAGCTGACCCCAGGGACGTCCCACACCACACGGCATCAGGCCCAGCACACGGAGCTGGGGGAAGGAGGGGGAAGGGGGGACGCTGGGAGTGATGGCGTTTGGCTTCCCCAGTCACCGTTACACCCGACGGAGCCCTGCCGCCCTGGGGATGGCTGAGCCCCTGCCTGCCCATGGGGAGGGGTGAAGGAACTGCTTGGTTTGCTGTGCTTGTGCGTGTGGCTTTTGCTGTACCTGTTAAACTGTCTTTATCTCAACCCACGAGTTTTCTCACTTTTACCCTTCTGATTCTCTGCCCCATCCCACTGTGGGGGGAGTGAGCGAGCGGCTCCGTGGGGCTGAGCTGCCGGCTGGGTTAAACCACAACAGCCATTTTTGGTGCCCAAGGTGGGGCTCGAAGGGTTTCAGATAACAACCGGCTGGATTGGAATGGGCTGGATCACATTTATAGTGTTATTGCCCTTTAGCTATTAGCTGTCAGGCTCCTGTGCTTGCCATGGGCTTTGCTCGCCTCACTGTATATTAAAGCCTAGTGCTCGTTAGTGGCTGCTCTTTGCTTTCGCTGCTTGCTGTGCTGCTGGTCATCTCACTCCGCCGTGCCTGGGAACATTTTGATAACAGCAATGGCCAAGTGCCTGGGCTGGCCGAGGGCCAGGGCATCACTGCCATTTGTGCTGCTGCGCTGGACAGGCTGCAAGTCCAGCGTGAGCTTGAGGCGAAGGGACCATGACCTGTGGATGAGCCCACGTGGGAGCCGGTACATCTCGAAGCGTCTGTGGCCGTGGGTATGTCTGTGCTGCAGCAGGAATGCCTCTGAAGGAGTTGTGGCCCAGGGATAAGTCCATGCTGGAGAAGGTACACCTCGAAGCGTCTGTGGATAAGTCCGCGCTGCAGCAGGTACACCTTCCTGCATCGGTGGCTGCGCCTGAGGTCACGCTGGAGCACCTCAGAGCGTGTGGCCATGGACAAGCCTACGACAGAGCAGGTACGCCCCTGGAGGGACTGCAGCCATGGGTAAGGCCATGTTGGCGCAGGTTTACTTCTGAAGGGACTGTGGCTTCAGCCTCGTTGGCCTCGGCAGAGGACTTCTTGCCGGAGATTTTCCGCGACAGTTTCTCCCCTGGGTTTCAGCGGGATGTGCCTGCAATAGCAATCGCCTGGCCTCCTGCCGGCGACACGGTGCAGGGGGTGTGAAGTAAACAGGAGGAATTAGTGCTCCCCTCCAAGCTATGGCATTGCAATTATTAATATACATTATTTTTGCGGAGATGCATGTGCGACGCCTGTACAAACCCTTTGCTTTGAAGACTTCAGTCTTCCCGGTGGCTTTTAGGCATCCCCCCGACCCCAGTCACCCTTCCCCATGGAGTCACTGTTGATAAGCAAGCATGGAAAAGGGGGAGCAAAGCAGCTGCCGGGAACATGTCCTGGGGTCCCTGGAGCTTCGTGTGCATGGCTTGGAGCATCGGCTCCTTCCCAGGGCGGGGAACAAAAGAAAAAATAAAGCAAAATAACAAAACCACAAAAATAAGCCCCCGAGCAGGCCATGTGATTTAACACCCCAAAATACCCAGCGGTGAGTCACGGCGCTGGGTGCGGAGACGGGGCTGATCCAGCTCTGAGTCAGCCCGGCGGGCGCGGGCAGCCGGCGCAGGCTGTGTTTGGGCCTCCCCCCCGCAACTCCCCGTTTCCCATTTTTTGCTCCAAACCGGCACAAATACAAACAAATACCCCGTGACTCAGAGGCACCCAGCGGGGCTCAGCCCGCAGCGCCCCCTCCTAAGCCACCAGCATCCCCAAATCCCCAATGGGGCTGGTCACACCAGCATCTTGCAAAAGCCAGGCCTGGAAAACATTAAAGGGGCTTTTTAAAAATGTGTATTTTTGGAGGGGGACACATGCACAGCAGGTTCTCACTGACGCCACTGCAAGGATGCACTTGGGATTTTCCAACTAGCTCTCATTAATTAGCATTTCCTCAGCTTAGCGTAATTTTAAACCTGAAGCACCAACTAATTCCCCTCGGTCATGACCAGAGGAAGCAGATACGGAGCAGAGACCCTGCCCAGGGCTGGCTGGGATGATGGGGTGAAGCCCCATGCCTGGGACACTCGCATCGCGAGGGGTGGTGGGTGCTGGCGGAGCTGGGACAAGGCTCAGCTCCCAGCTGGGTGCGATCCGGTCCCAGCCCTTCCCAAGCCACATCATCCCATAACATCCCCAGCGGGATGGAAACCAGCAAGAGACAGGGCTTATTTTGGAGGAGGTACCTTTGGAAAGCTGCCCTGGGGTTATTTTCACCTTATCTGGACAAACATCAGGGGAAAACAAACGCTGTGTGCTAGGCGGAGCGGCGTGCAAGGCCTCGCATGGTGCAAAGCCGAGCTCTGGGCTGGGTTTAACCTCCCCGGGATTCTCCTGGCTGGGTTAATGCCCAGCGAGACCCTGGCAGCATCCTCAGCATCCTCCACCGGTTTCCATAGCGACAGGTTCGGCCCCAGATTAGAAGCAGGGGCAAGGAGGGGGCTCAGAAGGACACCTAGCACAGCAAAACAAGGGGGTTTAATAAAAAAATAACAACCTTGCACCTCAGTGCACCAGGAGCGGGTGCGAGGGGAGGCTGAGGCTGCAGCCTCAGGTGTATCAGCCTTCCCGGTTTAATTCCCAGCCCGGCTGGGAAGTCTGGAACCCTGCTCTAGCCTTTCCTGGCTCCAGCCAGAAGCAAACAGCCACAAGACCCCGCAAAGCATTTGTCCTACAGCCCCGAATGCCAGAACGGTGTGGGCAGGAGGGAGAGCCCAGGCGGGCGCACAGATGCTCCCGGGCCCCTGCAGCCGCCCGCCCCCGTGGCCGCGCCACGCAAGGCTGCCAGCACTTGCATAAGCCACAGCCGTGTGCGCAGCCCCAGGAAGAGAGGAAAAGCGAGCAGGGACCACGGCCCCAAAGCTGTGCTGTGGGATGGATCCCATGGCCTGAGCCCATCTCCCGCAGGGGAGTCCCACGGGTGCTGCAGCAGGGACGCCGGCGCAGCTGGAACCATCCCTACATGCGGTGGCGTGACCCCCTGCAGCACGACCGACCCCATCCCTTCACCATCCTTGCTGGGGAGACCCAAAAAAAGGAGGAATTTAACCTGCCACAGCTCAAGCCCAGGAGAAAGGCTGCCAAAAACCCCAAAGTCAGCCCTATAGCATCCAACACTCACTTGCCTCCACTTCCAGCCCTAAGATTGGGGGTTTACCCAAGGAAAGACCATTTTTTAAAGACTTTTAACCAAGCAGGAGGGGGTGTGTGACAGGGAAGCACTTTGCAGGGCTTGGGCAGGCCGGGAGCAGCATCACCCGCTCCGGGGGAGCCCCTGCAGAGCAGCACACACGCCGGCGAGCATCAGCCTTTGGCTCCCAGCCCTCACCCCGGGAGGACTAGACACCGTCCTTAAACCAGGGTCACATCAGCAACCCAGGGACACACTTGGCCAAAACCCCCGGTGATTTTGCACAGGGAGGCTCACCCTCTTTATACACCAAAATACGTTGCTTCTACCCGCCGCGGTGCTTTGGCATCGGCTCATCTCGTCAGCGTGCACAAGCACATGGCAGGAGAGGGTCGCAAGGAGCTGCGGCCCCAGCCAGACAAGCTCTCCCAAGGGATTTACACCCCGCAGCCCGGGCGGTCGCGCTTCCCGGGGGCTGTGCCCCGCTGCACTGGGGCTGATGCACGTTTTTACCCCAACACCTTCCCACCCTGCAAACCCACGTAACCTCGCCATGCTACCCGCACCCCTTGCTTTCCTGCCTTGTAAAGCGTTAACAACAACAACAACAAAGCCAAGAAAGCCTCTAATTTAACAGGCAGGGAGGAAGGGGAAGCTCACAGACCTCCAGCTTAGCTTTTTGAGCATCTGCAATATAATATCTGTGTGTTCAGGAGACGTAACGATTTTAACAATTAAGGGGATCTCCCGAGAGGCTGCACGCAGAGGGGACAAGCGCTTGCAGGACTCGTGCTCGTGCATGCACCCCAGCCCCGAGCACGCTTCCCCTGGCAAAGGTAGCTTTGTAGGTGGCATGAAAAAGAGAAAACCAGAAAAGGTCATGGCACGGTGGGGGCAATTCTCCTGATTTAAATGCAACCCTCAAAATCAACGCTGCAAAGCCATAGGCATCCCCAGAGCCAAAAAAAACACTTACCAGTGACCCTTGGGTGATGATGCCAGCTCCTTGCAGCATAAAGGAACAAATTTCCACCCTCGTGTCTCACAGGGGCTGGGGAACGGAACCATCGGGGCTGCAGCCACCCCAAAAGCAGAGCCCTGGGACAGGGACAGCCATGGCTCGCTGGCAGGGTCAGGCTCCCCAGAGATCCAGGCATGCACCCATCCTTCCTCTGGCACCCCCACACCTCCGCTTCAGGCCTTATGTTGCCTTCAGGATAAATAAATTGCAAAAACACTGTGCTGGATGTGAGCACGGGAGGGGGGAACCAACCCAAAAGAGCCCAAACCCCAGGTGCTTGAAGAGCTCCCAGCCGCAAGGTGAGCATTGGACCGGCTGATTACCACTAATGAACATGATTAAGGTGCTGCTTAGCCAAGTGCATGTGTGGGGCCACCGAAACCCCAGCAAACCCGCTGTTTTCCTGCAAAGAGGAGCAGGGCCGGGGCAAAGCAGAGCCGTGGGAGGCAGCGAAGGCGGCGTGCGAAAACGTGGGGTGGCTGGCAGCTATTTCTGCGCCGTGTCAGCACCCACTGACAGCAGCCGCGGTTTGCTTCTGCCATGCACCGGCATGAGCGCCCCCGAGAACGCGGCAGAGCTATAGGTGTGGTTTTGTATGTGAAATCCGCGTGCGTATGTATGTATTTCTATGTTATCCCTGCAGTGCGCTCGGCAGGATCGCAAGGCGTGGAGCTCGCTGGGTTTTGGGTGCAAAGCTTGGGAGTTTGGGGTTAAAGCGAGCTGCTGGTGGGTGCTGGGCTGCAGCCATGGGCTCTGCATTTAGGGGCTCCCGGGTCTCCTCGTTTCCCCTTATCCGATGGGCAGAAGCCTCTGGAAACCCCTTCTCCTTCCTTGCACATGGGGGTCACTCTTTTTTGCCTCAATTTCTGGGATGTGGAGATAGAGCCAGGCAAATGCAACCGACTGTGTAACGTTTTGCTCAAAAAGCTTCTTAAACAGCCACATATTTCTATTGGATTTCCCTTGCCCTTCGCTGCTGATTACTGGAGTATTTATATATAAATAGAAGCTGTCTTCCCCGTAATCTGCTTGTTTCTCCTAATTAACTCGGGGCTGCTCTCGTCGGGCTGCTCAGCCCCTGGGTTTTGGGGGTGCCAGGACCCAGCGGCGCTCAGTGAACCCAAATCTTCCAAATTTCAGCTGGAATTGCTTTTTAGCTGGTTTTGAGGGAGTAAAGCCCTCCCGGTGCCTGGAGGCTTGGAAAATAAACCCTTTGCCAAACTTTAGGCGCTCAATATCTGCCTTGGCATCCTCCCCGTCCGCCCGGCCCCCTGCTCAGGGGAGCACTTGAACACAATTTCTTCACCGCACCTTCCTCTGTCCTCACAAAGCTTTCCCCTAATTTATGGAATGTCCCAATTTGCTAATTATTTTAATCATTATTACTCATCTTTCCCCTTCTTCCCCCCCCTCAATACTTCGTCCTGGGCCTGTCAATCACTTTAATAGCTGTTTACAACCTATCATCAAGTCTTGCATAACATCCACATGACTTTGCTCAGATGCCTCCGACACCCAAAAGCTGCCCCTGAGCTCTATTTTGGGAGCGATGAAGCCCACGGCACCAACCGGCCGCATCCCCCGCCGACACGCCCGGGCTCTGGGATGGGGAAAATCATGGGGAAAAACATCCCCAAAGCGAAAACAATTTTGCAGTTAGTATAAGAGAACCCCACGCTGCTCCCTGGTCTGGGTTTCGGGGGCGAGGGCTTGTTTGGGTGGCTGCTGAACCCCTCCCAAGCATCGCAGGTAGATGTTGCTCTGCTGCATCTATTTGGAGAGATCAAGAGCAAGAAGCATCCAGAGCGGCCCCGGACCACTTTGCAGGTGCTCTTGGAGGGCTGCGGCTGCAGCATGGCCTCTGCCCCTTGCTCTCCTCGGCAGCAATGGGGTACACACACAAAAAAAACCCCGTGGCAAACGCTGTTAAAAAGCTCGTTTTCCAGCGAAGTTGTCCGCCCCACGGCATCGCCCGTCAGCGGCGGGTTGGCGGGCGGACGGGGGCAGAGGCGCAATCTGTGCTTGAGTGGCTGCCGGCACGTTGCCAGCCCTTTTCGGCAGGCGATGGCTGGGTTGCGGGGGGGGACACACACACACGACGGCTCTTTTTTAAGCTCTCCCGTCCTCCCCCTCTCCTGCAGGTTTCATAACCCTTCAAAGCAAGGAAAGGTTCCTTCGGTTGCTGGCTAAAGAGCCTCTGCGGAGGAGGAGCCGTGGCATTGGCAGGCAGGGATGTTTGGCAGCAAAATCTCCCCGCCGCGGCGCGTGTCAGGGCAGGGGGGATGTGGAGGGGTCTTTGTGGGGTCCCACCGTCTGCCGTATCTCCCCTGGGACCCGCACCGGCGGCCCCAGGGGTGCAGTTTTGCACCGGGGTTGCCCCAATTTGGCCAGTTCTCTCCCCAAAACGGCCCTCAGCACCAGTCACGGCACGATGTCACCCAGGGCTGGGAAACCTCTCCTTCCCTGTGCGAACGCTGCGTGCAAATATCTATTTACACAGCGTAAAGGGGCTTATTTATTAAGCTACGGCTGACAAGTGTATCCAAACTAATTTCTCTTAATAAGGCACTTGCGGTCACCCTGGCAACAGCATCAGAGCACCCTTGCTTAAGGCAATGACTTAACCAGGTGAAAATCCCCTTGGACGCAAAGCGGGATGCTGAGGGGGACCCTCCAGAGATGCTCCGACTGCAGAGACCCGTCCTCACTCCTGGGGAGACCCACTCCATCCCCGGCGAAGATGGCAGCTCCCAGCCTCTCGCAGCAGCCAGCCCCGCTCTCATTAGCGGCCTGATTAGACAACCGAAGGCCAGCTAGTAAATCAGAGTTGCTGCGGCACAGCGGGGCAGGCACAGCTGGCTACGTTTTTAGCACGTGGTGGGTCCCAGCGGCTCGGTCCAGGGCGAGATGATTGGGAAAGCAGCCGTTTCCATCCACGTGGCTTTGCCAAGAGTGCAGCAAAGACGGGCAGGGCGGAGAATTTGGGAAGGGAAAGAGGATTAGAAAGCAATCGCCAACCGGTGGCACAGACAAGGGGCTGGTGGAGGTGGCGGGACGAGATGGAAACAGCCACCCCTCTGCTCTGGTCCGGAGGGGGTAAATGGGGCCATAACTATCTATTTCTTTTAAATATATATACACACATAGGTCACCAAAGGCAGGAGGGCATGGGAGCTGGTCCTCGCTTGCCAAGAGGAAAATAAGGGACGACATAGATCCCATCCCCTGATTTGGGTTGGAAAACATGACGGCTCCTTTGTTAATACCTGTAATAACAACACTAATTAAGGCAGGTGTAGGATGAAGGCAGAAGGACTTCGGCATCCTTCCAATGGCCCCGGTGACAGGGTAAATGCTGAAAGCCCTGATACTAGAGATGGAGGTGGCGGCAGGATTACTCTGCTCCTCTTCTCTGCCTCATAGAAGAATCAAAACCGACTGCCCCTGGGTTTTAAAACCCTGAATCCATCAGCCTACGAAGCGCTGTGCAATTTGGGGTTTGCAAAAACACAACTCCCCACGACGTGATGGAAGCTCCTTCCCCTCTGAAATCCAGATCTTATCTCACGCACAAAAGTGGGATGGGATTTTTTTTGGACAGCCCACGCAATGCTCTGGCCAGCTGGGGTGCCCCTGGGAAAGAGGGCAGGCACAGCCCCGGGAAACCCACCCCGAAACAAAGGACTCGCACCGGGCAGTCAAGCAGGCTGTGATTTACTGGGACTTCTGCAACAGAGAACACAACTGCACCGAGGCACCCAGCCGGCAAACCCGCAGTGCCGCCGAGCGTCGTCACGCCGGGACCCCGGAGCGGTGCCGCCGAGAGCAGAGAGCGGAGGGATGCTCGTGGTTCCCAGCGCCGGCTTCCCTCCTGTCTCCCCTCCAGACACACAGACACAAAACAGAAACCTGCTGAAACACGGCAAGGCTGCTACACACCAAGGGAGGGAGCGAAAGGCAACAGGTTTCAGACGGGATCCATGGGCATTGCAGCCACGCCGGAGGCGACGGCGTGCGATTCCCTCTGTAGGCACTTGATCCGCGGAGCTGCCGCCAGCCGGATCCTGCAGAAAAGCCCGTCCTGGGGACCACCAGGCAGGGCCCAATGCCACCGGGGCTGGGCAGCGAGCTCAATGCCTCCCCAGTCAGCAGAGAGCGAATTGGGAGGCCTGGGGGTGAGGGCAGCCAGGTCCTTGTGCAGGGCACGGGGCGGCGACGGTGACCCCACGCCTGCCAGGGTCCCACGTGGCAGGTTTAAGGAGACTCACCCCCTTCGTGTCCCGGCACGGACCATCCTGGAGCATCCTCCGACCGACGCCAAGCCAGCCACGGCAGCTGGGCAGAGGCGCCGGCAGCGTGCAGGAGTGCAGGTCGGGGCTGGGGAAGCGAGAGCAGCGGCGAGAGTAGCATCGGGCTCCAAACCAGGGTCACCCGCTCCATTCCCTTTTCCTTCCCTGAAAGCCAACGGGACGTAGGAAGTGCTGCACCGATGCCGCACGCTCACCCCTGAATACAGAACAAGGGACCTGTTGACCCCAGGAGCCCCCAAAGTTGGGGGGGACGCTCGTTTTGCCGATGGCTCCAGATTAACAGAGCGCCAGGCAGCTCCTAAGAGAGCCTGGGTCCTTTGGGAGAACCGAGGGACAGAAACCAGCTCACTAGGAGGGCTGAGGTGCACATGCCCTGGGAACAAACCCCACTCTGGTAAAGTCACGGGGACCAGAGAGGGTCGTGCTGGGCAGGGAGCTGAAGAAAGGCAGAAAACGAGAGGTAGGTTTTGCTTGTGAGCTAAAATACCCCCGATCTCCACCAGCTCTGCTGAGAAAAAAGCAAAAGATTTCGTGCAAAGTGGATTCCTGCTCACGACGCTTTGCTAGGGAATGGAGGGGATGCTTTTGTCCATGAGAAGGTTTCAAAGAAAAGATGCTTTGTCTAAGGAGGGAACACCCTTTCCCATATTCCCACGTTTCCCCTGTTTCCCAGCTCTCCGCAGCTGGACAGTTTTCAGCTCTTACACTCACTTTCTCCTTCTTACCCATCTCTCCTCATCGGAGGAGCCAAAACCCCTATGCCTGTGAATCAACTGCATTTCCTCGAATTTTTCTAAGCCCCCAGACAAAACCAGTCCGAGTCCAACCAGAACCGGAGCCTTTGTCCAGCAGAAAATTAAAGATTAAAAAATTACTTTAAAAACCCCCAAAACCTGGAACCTGTATTTCCCCCTGGGAAGGCCACTGACTTCTAGTAGCAAGTGAGCTTTTGGCTGAAAAATGTCCACTCCCGGCTCCTCCTCCCTGTCTCCTCCTCTCCTTCCCATCAGCTCCTGGAAGGCACAGTCCTCCCGGCGCCTCCGGTGCCCTTGGTCTGCTGTGAATTACGGTGGGTAACGAAGCTCCCAGCAATCGCCTGGGTATCGCTGGGCTGTGCTGGAGCCGGCGACGGGACTTTGCTGCACCATGGTGAAAGCTGCCCGTCATGGAGAACAACTCGGCCGGGCTCCCGTGGTACCCACGACAGGTCCGGGGATGCAATTTGTGTCCGGCCGCCTCTCGGCTTTAAGCAACATGAACGCAAGAAGCCGAGATGGAGGGAGCGATGGCTCCACGTCACCCCGGGGTTTGGGAGGGCTCTTCCCCTCTTTTCCCTTCAAGGGAAGGGCAAGGGCAGGTCTGGCCACGGCTCTTGGGACAGATGCTGCGGGGGCCCCAGTGAAAGCCCACCACCTCAGAGGGGTCTAGAGGGTCAGGCATCCTTAACAGAGCAAGCCTCCAAGCTGCTGGATTCAAAGGCAGGTCCCTGCCGTTCAGAGCCAACGGATCAGCGCACGAGAGGCTTGTGCAGAGAAGGAAGGATTCAGTGTTTTGGCAGGGAATAAAATTCCTCCATTACTTTAATGCAGGGGATCTCTGGTGTCAAGTGCTGGCTTCCTTAGCCCATCCCTTCTTTCAGTCCCAGGCACTCTTGCTCTGCCTGCAAAACTCTGAAGGCCCGCCGATGGCTGCAAGGGGCCTCGCAGACCCCCTCTGGGATCGCAGAGGGGCTGAGGGAGCCCAGCACTGCCTGGGTGTGATGGGCTTTGGTCCCAGCCTCTGACTGGCCTGGCTTGTCGGTGCATCGCTGGGTCGAGGCAAGGCAGCATCCTCCCGGCCGTGACAGCAGGGCTGCTCTTCAGATGGTCAATCCCAGCCTGGATTTCCTTTGGTCCGTGAGACGAGCATGTTGTCAGACGTTCACCTTTGCCACAAGACATCTGAGATGGCAGAAGCCAGGCAGGAGCCTTGGGAGAGCAGTGACTCGGGGCCGGGGGACAGCAGCAGGGGTTTGGCAGAGATTTGGGGCTGGGAAGAGGCAGCCAAGCAAGTACAGGGCAAGGCGAGCAGGCACTGGGGAGACCTCTTCTGGGAACAGGGCTGGGAACCAGCAGAAACCAGGATCAGAGGGAACTGCTGTAGCTGGAGGTGCTGCTCCAGTTAAAAATAAATAGCATCCTACTGCGGGCAGCCAGTAGGTACCCTCCTGGGGCAAAATACCAGCCGCTGAGCACAGGATTTTGCCCGGGCTGCTTCCGTTTGCAGGGCTTGCTCTAATAAACACAGACTGTCCCTGCAGTAGAGGAATTGAGCTCCTTGGAGGTGTTTCCTTGAGGACGGGTCCCTGCTCCTGCGCCCTCAGTAAGCTGCCCAAGCTTCTTTCCTCGTCGTCTTTACATGCTGCTTGGGTTGTAGCACAGCAGGTTGAACTCCAGGTTTTCATCCCAGTGCCGGAGCAGGACAAAGAGCTGCTGGGCTGCGGCTTTCACCGTGGCCAGGCTATATCCCTCCGGGAAGTCCTGTTTGCTCAGCCACAGGCTGGCCTTGGCGGCCACCAGCTCCCACTCGATGAAGTAGGAAGCCGAGCTGTGCTCCAGCCAGGCCAGGGCCACCGCCGTGGCCCACAGCATCCCCTCCGGCTCCGTCTGCTGCTGCAACTCAATGTCAAAAAGCAATGCCTGGACCTCGGAGCCGTCCGTCTCGGAGCCCTGGCTGCTGTCGGGTTGCCACTCGGCCAAGGCCGGCGTGCTCTCCGGGGAGGAGAAGCGGCGGATGGTGATGGCCGGCGGAGAGAGTTCCTTCTCAGCTTTCAGGGCTTTGGACATGCTTTCCACTGCACTGCCGGAGAAGTGGCGAAGGCGGCCGGTGTCTTCCGTGCGGCTGCTGGGTCCCTCCGGCACCGCACCCAGGGCGATGTCTCTGGCGGTGGGACTCTTTCTGTGTGCGCCGTCAGGAACCAGGAGCTGCCGGCCGGAGCCGAGGCTTTTGTGCTCCCTGGAGGGACTGGCCTTCTTGCTGCTGTAGGAGCTGGAGGGGCTGAGGGCCAGGCGGTGGCAGGCAAAGGGAGATGTCCACTTCAGCTTCTCCATAGGGATGTTGACAGCGTTGCAGAAGGCCGAGTTCATGAGAAAGGCACCACATGCCAGCTGCAGAGACACCTGCAAGGAATGGTGGGCACATAGAGAAGCTCTGAGATACCAACCACTTCTGGGAAGTTCAGAAAAAAGGCATGCATGGATGGAGCAGCTCTCCATCTCTGAGCAGACCATCGGACACGGCCATCAGAGACAGCAAGAGGCAGGACCTGGGGGGATCCTCCTGCCCTCTGCTCCCCTGCAGTGACCGTGCAGCCCCAGCAAGACCCAGGAACGAGCTGCTCACCAGTGGAAGGTAGTCTATGTTTTCATTGTCGCCCTCGGAGCTGGCTTCGCTCACTCTGCTTGGAGATTTACTCATGAAGCCTTTGGTGGCTCGAGTCAGCAGCCTGGTTTTATTGAGGGTCAGCCTGCAGGAGGACAAAAAGGTGGCCATAACCTCCGTGCCCCTCCTGACACCCACCCTCCCCTCCGAAAACCATCCCTGGTCCCCAGATACTGCCATCATGCTCAGTCCTGGCTGCAGCCGCTAACCCTGGGGTGTCCCTCCTCTCCCCCTTGCTTGTGTCTGCATCGGACCCAGGGAGGTGCAAGACATCTGCTAAGGGCAGAGGAAGGTTGAGCTGGCCCATACCTCGCAGAAAAGAGGCTCTCGATGGTTTTTTGGGCTTGTGCAGAGGAAGCAGACAGGCTCTGTAATGGCCCTGGGAAGAAACACAAAGCTGGGGTTAAAATGAGGTGCTACAGGAGAGAGAAAGGGAGCAGAGTCTATGTGCTGGCGTGCGGGGTGCCTTGTTCTGCTGCTGAGTCTTTGGCAAATCCATCCCCTCCCCCTGCATCATTTTTCCTATGTGGATAATAAAATTCCCACACCTCTCAAAAATGAACCTGGGGGAAATCTCTACCAAAGGCCCCATAAGGCTCTGTCCGTTGCACCCTGGAAGGAGTCAGCTCTTGTGCTCACAGGCCTAATTTTAGGTCGTAAGGTCTTATAAAAACCCCAAAAACTCAGCAGAAGTATTTGGTGAAGAGCCCACATCACAGACTCGATGCACCTGCACCCTGGCAAGCGCCGCCAGCTCTTTCCCCTACCTTCGGGGAGATCGCAGCGCTCCCAGCCAGAGGCAGAAGGGGTGCTGCAGGGCGACAGGCTGCCCTCCTCCGCATCTGCAATGGAGGAACCGCATCAGCAACGCCGCCCAGCCGAAATCGCCACCGCGCCGAGCTGCGGCACGGCCGCTCTCCCTCTCCGCAGCATTATCAGGTTAACGAGCCCGATGGGGGCGATTTTATTTCAGCTGCAGACCTGACAATGCCAGGCGAGGTCCAAGCCAACTCGTCTTCATTAGTGGCGGATTTGGTGACACGTAAGTGTCTCACATCCCCTTGCCTCCAATTACACCCGGTTTCATCCCTCATGTTATCTGTGTTACAGCTGCCAATTAACTTCCAAGCATTGTCAGCAGCCACTGCCTGCAACTTGGGAGCTTCAGGATAAATTGCAGCTTCTTCCCCGTTTGAGGAGATGGACTCCAGCCAAACACATGTCTGGTGGAGCACCATACTCAGAGAGGAAAAAAAGAGGAAAAAGATGTCCCTTCATAGGCTAAACCACTGAGATCTGTAATGCCAGGAAGGAGACAGAACCCCGGGGAATCTTACTCATGCTGTAAAATCCATCGTCTCCGTTCTGGCCACAAGCTGGCTGGGGACGTCCAGGGGACAAGCCGCGATGCCTTCTGTTTCCCGAGCTCAGGCTCCTCTGGCTGCCTTGTTTGGATGCTGCCCCTTGGCACGAGAGAAGGGAATTACCAGCATTAGAGAGGGACTGACACACACACGATGGCAACAAAACCCACAGACTGATGAGCTTTGTCACCTCTGGGCATCCAGACCTGGAGGAGACCTTTTGCCTGGCCATGGGGAAGAGGTTCTTGCCACCAAGAGCAGCAGGCATGCTGTTAGGCTGAGCAGTATATAGGTATATATATAGTTATACAGGTCTTGGTATATAGCTATTGGGTATATAGGTCTGGTGCTGAATTGAGCCGCGGCTTCATAGGGTTTGCTCTGAGCGAGGTTTCTCAGGTGACACCCTCCCTCCCAGGACAACGTTTCACCCCTCCGCCGGCCCCACGTTACCCATGTGGGTGTACTCGACGACCGCGGGCAGGTAGGCGTTGGTGCTCAGGTCCACCGGCATGAACGCCGTGTACTTGCTGATGACGTTGCAGGCCTTGCTGGTGTGGACAGCGTTGACCTGGTATCGCCGTCCAGACCCTGCCATGTGAGAGACACCAGGGTTAGAGTCCACGTGCCCCGTGGGCTCCATCCACCCCTCGGACCCGGCTCCCAGACCCACCTCCATGCTTGGGCTCCATGCCCAGCAGGGACTGTATCCCTCTAGACTCTGCCTACTGCTGCTTCTGCTCTTATTTTACATGCACAGACGCACTTCATGGAGAAGTTTGACAAGACCCAGGGACATGTGCAGCCCAGAGCAGTGACGTGTGGCTGCTGTTGGACCCTCTGGGGACGCTCTGCCACCTCCCAGCTCCAGGTGACTAACTCCTTAAAAATAATCACTGTCACCCAGTGTGTAAAGCCGAGGAGCACGAAGGAGCACGAGCTCGAGCACGTTAAAGTGCAGCAAGGCTGCAGAAGCCGGAGAAAAGTGCAAGGCAGCTGGAGAGGGCTGTCATTTGGGAACTATGTGAGACATTCCCTAATATTTCACCACTGCCTGCCCTTGTATTAACTCAAGAGGCTGCTGAAGCTGCTGGAAAGCCCACCCCGAGGCAGGGCAAGGTCTGCCTGCAGCCAGCTTGCAGGCTGGCCAGGAGCTGTGCATTACCGTGCTCGATTTCACACTCCTTCTCGGCAAGCTGCTCAAAGTCCCGGATGACCGACTTGGCTGCCAGGTGGTGGAAGGTCTCGCTCCACAGGTCTGCGTCGCCGTCCGCCTGGCTCTCCCGCTCTTGGAAGAGAGGGCGGATATCAAAGGTGACTTCCCACTGCAGGGGCTCGTTGCATCTTAGCCCCTTCACCACCGCCTTGCAGAGGGTCCTGGGGGAGCGCGGGGAGCCACAGGCAGTGCTGAAGTCGAAGTCCTGGGGCTCCCAGTCGGAGGAGGTCTCCGTTTCAAACGTGAAGGAAGGATGCTGGGCAGACTCTGCAGAGAGGGGAGAGGCGGATAATTAATCGCATCTGTGGGAGCTGAACTCCCCACTGCCACCAAGAAACCATAATTAATACTCCCTAATTTTCACACGGTGGCACAGAACGCGACGCAACGCCACCAAAACCCCGGCACAGACAGGCGAAGCTGGCCGTGCCTCCCTCTCTCCCCAGTTACCCAGATCCCCGGGGCTCCGGCTGCCCGACGAAGACCTCAGGCTCGCACTGGCGTCCAGCGGTCCCAAACCCCTTCCCGGAGCGGCCTGCTGCAGCCCGTCGGGCACTGGCGGGGAGTCGGCGTCACGGCAGAAGGACATGCAGCCCCGGTGGAGCAGGGACGGCCGCCGGGCGCCCGCACCGCGGATCCTCGCGGCAGAGACATGCGGGCTGGCTGCGAAGGGCTGAGAGCAGAGCAAACGTTAGGGCTGGAGCCGGCTGCAGCCGCTGGCACGGCCCTGCTCTGTCCCTTCTGACCCCGTCTGCTCCCTGCCCGATCCCAGCGTGAGATACAACGGTGCAAACACACGGCTCCCCTTCTCTGCTCAGCCCTGGCTGGGATCCATGCCCAGACAGAGCCCTCCATCAGACCCGAAGGGTGTCCCCAAGGGACCCTGGCCCCTGGGGCTCCTTCCCCAGACAGGCAGGAGGTGAAATATGAGTTTCATCCCTCCAGACATTTTAATGACTTCACTTGGGAACCAAAAGAAAGAAGAGAGACAGAAAGATCAAGGACCAGTTGCTTAGTAACGAGAGGAGAGAGGCGCAGGGGATGGGGAGAAGGGAATTTTTATCTTTTTTTTTTTTTTCACGAGACTGTTTCTCCACTTTCAGGAGACATGAATCCCCCCTCCAGCATCTCCGGTGCCACATCCCACATGGACATCCCCCTCCATGGCTAGCAGAGACACCAAGCTCTGGCTCTTTCTATCCCCATCCCCGGGGCTGTGGGTAGGTCCCCCTAAAAACGACAGCCTCTCTATCTTCCTAGCGCAACACCAGCAAGGGACAGAGGTGGTAAAAAGTGGTGGACCTCAGTGCTGGATGGAGAGATGCTTTCTGTGGGTGGCAGGCAAGAATGTGGCCTCCACCACCACCTGATTTTTGATGCTCTATGAGACCACCAGCAAAAATGGGAGGCGGGCAGCTCCAGGAGCTACTTACCAGTCTAGGATTGAGATATTTAAAAGCAAGCTGGCCACAGAAGCCCCTGCCAGACCCTTTCCATTCAAAACCTCCTCCTTCTCCTGCCCATGCTCTCCTCCCAGCCAGAGGAAGCCAGCAGGGAATGGAGCCAGGAGTTTAAGCTGCCCATCACAAGCGCTGACCTTTCCTTCCCAGCACAGCACACGCAGAGATGAGCTGAGGGCTCACATTCACACCCCCAAAAATGTCAAGCCCTGGCAGCCAAACTGGGAACTGGGAGAGCCGCTGGGAGCCCTTGGAGGGATAACAAAAGCAGGCTGCAATTAATTAAGACCAGGATGCATGCTGTTAACCATTTACTGCCCTCCAGAAGGGAGTCGTTTCCATCCCTGCCTTCACGCTGAGCACCCTGTGGGCAGGAGGATGCTCTGTGGAGCCTCGCAATGCAGTCAGGGTCACAGGTACCCCTAAAAAACCTACCACTGCTTGCCCTTCGTCAAGCAATGCTGCTCACCACCCTCACTGCTGCAGCTGGAGGGCAGAGGAGACCCTTACCCTATTCCTCCATGTGGAGCACTGGCCCTTCTTCCCCTTCACGCCCTCACCTCACCTCCAGCCCCCCTTTCACCCAGCCGATCTCTAACCTGCAGCAGAAGAGAAACAAAAGCCCCAGACATCCCGCTCTGAGTTTCCATGGGAACAAAAGTGATCCTCCCAGCCCTGCAGATGCTGATTTCAGAGCAGAGCATCCTGGCAATGCCAAGAATGGGGGAAAACCATCCCTACCCTTCCACAGATCAGCCTAAAAAGCTTCCCAAATTTCACCTGCTATCTGCTGCAGGCAGAGGACATAACACCGCTCAGCAGTCGTATCATCACACAGGTCCACGTCTCAGCCCGACGCTGCATACAGACTGTGGTTCCAGCTAGAGCAGTGGGGGATCTGCTTTAGGACTGACTTTCTTTTCCCCCGCAGGGCACAGGGAAATGGTTTCCCTGTGCCACAGCCATGGCCGTACTCTGGGGAAATACGCAGGAAGAAGCAGCAGCCCTGGGTTCAGATGAGCAGCAAGGTGAAGCACAGGCCACTCAGAGGAAGGGGAAAGGCATTTAGCAAAGAAAAGCTGGGCTCCCTGGGGAAGCACTGCTATAGGATATCAGGACAGCACTCTGCTCCCTGCTTGGCTTGTTTCCTACATGTTTGTGATGTGCTGCAGCACAAAGCACATATATATTTTTATATATATATATATATATCAGGACTAGTGTGAGCCGGGCTCTTTCCCTTATGCATCTGAGATTTTTCTGCTGCTGCACGCTGGCCTCCGCCTGCAGGCAAAGCCTCTCCAGGGGTCACGTACCTGGAAATCCACCTGCCAGGGCTCAGGGCTGACCTGCTGCAGGTCCTGCAGGTGGGTTTTCCGAAGGGGGTTTTTCACCAGGGCGGTGCCGGGATCACTGGCTGTGGGCACCTTCTTGCAAGGCTCGTGGTCGGCGATTTGGGTGGTGCTGTATGCCCGTCTCCTGGAGGAAGCCTTCACGTCCATTCCTGCATGGTGGGAGAGAGGGTCAGCTCTGCTCCTGAGCGGGACCAGCCAGCACCATCCACCCTTGGCTCAGGGTGGGCAGCAGGGAGCCCAGCCCTGCGGTCCTCCCAGCGCCGAGGGGGCCACGCTCAGCCCTGCCCTGTTTTAAGCGAAGCAACGAAACCACGAAAGGAAATAAGCCTACACTCAAAACTCCTGGGGATGTCGGGAGAGCAGGTTGGGGAGGTTTTGTCTGAGCAGTTTTCAGCCAGAAAAAGCCTGACTGCATTTCCCCAAACGTCCCTGGAGAAGACAAAGGCTTTAGTAATGAAATTTCATTAGCGCAGACATTCTCCTGTCAGAGCAAGAGTAAAATTTCATTTGGAAAGGCATGATTTCTCATTGCTTTTGACAAGGTTGAGGGAATGTGCAGCACAGTTCCTCTCTGAATATAAGGGAAGAACATCCTGTGAGTAACAGAGGTTTCCTTGTCGCATGGAAATGCAACCAGCTCTGGGGTGCAACCAGCCGCTTTGTACCCCACGTTGCTGACACAAGCGCCCAGCCAAGCTGTGATGGTGAGGGGTGACACCCTGGGGACAGGGCTTTGCATCCATTCCCCCCCCTGCCCCGTCTCCTGACCTCAAACTGCAACATCAGGCCTTGCAGGGAAGCAACTGCTTTGCAGGTGCATGGACAGTCTAGCCGGGCTACCCATTTGCTCACTCATCTCCATCTCTGTGCACTGGAGGGCAGCTTGGGAAGCTTGTAAATAATTATGTGGCCAAAGCTAGAGCTGCTTTGAAAACCCCCGGGGAAGCCAGTTCTCCAGGGCTTCCCTTGATTTCCTGACAGGTTTGGATAAAACTTCCAAACCAAATAGACTCGCTCAAGCCTCAGGAGATCTGTCATCCCTCCTGCAAACCAGCTCTTTGCAGAGATACAGCTGAAGGGACTTATTTGTCAGACAAGCAAATTGGCAGAGCAGCGACAGAAGCTTGATTAGAAAGACAGGGGCATCGCGCCCACGCTTGTACAGAGGAAAATCTGACCGGTGTCCGTGTCCGATTCTCCCCCGGGATCTCTGCCCACTGCCAGGTGATCGGGGGCACGCTCGGCAGGGCAGCAGCCCTCCGAGTCTCTGGAGTGGTTCCAGCTCTCCACGCCTGCTCCCTCCTCCTGGGAGTGAAAGAAAACAGAGCTGCCCGACTCCTGGGAACGCATCATGCTGTAACGTCGCCTCTTGTCCTGGGGGAAAGCAGAGAGAGGGAATAGGTCCTACCGCTGCGTCCACCAGCCACCTCCCAGCCAAGAGGAGCTTGGCTGGTGCTTGGAGCACCAGCACCCTTATCCACTGAGCTCCTGTTTCTCCCCAGTGTCTCACTGCCCTGGTTTCAGCTGGGATAGAGTTGATTTTCTTCACAGTAGCTCGTATGGGGCTGTGTTTTGGATTTGTGCTGGAGCAGTGGTGATAATGCGGAGATGTTTTGGTTGTTGCTCAGTAGCGCTTACACCAGTCAAGGGCTGTTTCAGCTCCCCGTGCTGTGCCGGGGGCACGGGAAGCTGGGAGGGGACACGGCCGGGACAGTGACCCCAACTGACCCCAGGGATGTCCCACACCATACGGTGTCATGCTCGGTGTATAGAGCTGGGGGAAGAAGAAGGAAGTGGGAGACATTGGGAGTGATGGCGTTCATCTTCCCAAGTCACCGTTACGCGTGATGGAGCCCTGCTCTCCTGGAGATGGCTGAGCACCCGCCTGCCCGTGGGGAGCAGTGATGAATGTCTTGTTTTGCTTTGCTTGCGTGCGCGGCTCTTTCTTTCCCTATTAAACTGTCTTTATCTCAACCCATGAGTTTCCTCACTTCTAGTCTTCCGATTCTCTCCCCCACCCCACCAGGGGGGAGTGAGCGAGCGGCTGCGTGGGGCTTAGTTGTTGATTTGGGCTAAACCACGACACTCACCCACCCTTGAGGACAGAGCAAGAAAGCAAGAGACACCTCCTGACCACGCACAAAGAGCTGAAACACCCGCCTGTGCACGGGCACACCAACACCCCCTGCTCCCAGAGAGCCCCACCGCCCAGCGCAGCACGGACTCACAGATCTGGGGTTGGAGATGTACGGCGAGGTGTCGCAGATGACGCTGTAGCCAACCAGGCGGTCACCGGGGAAGAGGCAACTGGTGCTGATGGGGGAAACCAAGACCTCGGTGCTCTCGGGAAAGACCCACTCCACGGACACGTCACTCAGGACCGGCGCCATCGCCTTCTTCAGTGACTTGATCATCTGAGGCAGAAAGCAAAGGGGAGCGGTTATGCAGCAAGAGGACCTTGTGTGTGCCACAGTGCAGGGGAAGGGGAAAATTTCCCCAAACAGCTGGTTTGTGCCCTCTCCTGACTTTAGACGGGAGCCTGCTCCCTCTTAGACTGCTCTGATTCCCATCCCAGTACCCCCAGCCTCTTGGCACGGTTATACCAAGGGCAGCAGAGCTGATATTGATAAAGCGCAGGGCTGATCTCACACTGCACATTGCCAGCTCAGAGCAAGGTGGAAGCCTGTGGCCAGAGGTATCTTCCTCCGGTACGTGGCAGCATCCGCTGCTCCCCCCCAGCACCCAGGAAAAGCTGTTGACCTTCACTCGTCCCAGCCCCAGCTCTGCCCCAAGCCCCGACACTCACGCACCGACTGACAGCACGGCTATTTCTGGTATAGGTCCTTGCTGGCACAAGCCACTGCTGGAGATCAGCAATGCTCTGCCAATTACACATGTGGAGAAGACCAATATCCGTGAATATCTCGTGGACAAACCTACCAGGGAGCCATCTACAAGAACTTCCCTGCACACCGGGGGAAGTGAACACCCGATTTAGAGGCAGAACAGCTCAAATATTCGCTATTGTTCACTGCTTTTTCACAGGCTCAGGAAGACACACCAGGCTGTGTTTTATAAGGCCATTAATTGATGCCTCAGACTGCTGAAGGCACCAAGCTGCACAGCCTGCAAAGCTCTTTATTAATAGCTCTATAAAAAAAAAAGCCTTCTCCCTTCACTGTCTTTGCTTTTAATTTACATCAGAAATGCTGATGCCGTTCTGTCTTAGAGAGGTTTTTGTGTGCTCCAGGTTCCTGCCGAGGGGTGGACTGCTGAACTCCTCCTTTTGAGATCAGGAATGTAGGAGCCAGCTTTTTAGAGATATTTAGGAGCTAAAGACCCAATTGTCTCTGGGTTTAGTCATCCAGCAGATGACCGGCTAGGCACCGTGTTTTCACCGGGGGACAGAGCCGTTCTCACAGCGTATTTGAGGCGCATCGGTTTACTCAGTCTTCACGGGGAGAGTGGAAACGAAGAGGCTCCCCTCTTTGCTTTAAAGTTGGCTAATAGACAAAGCTTTCACAGCGTATTTCTCTCCCTCAGACCCCGGGTACTTCTCGCCTGAGCAACGCCAGGGCTGAGCCTGACTTCAAAACTAATTGGCTGCTTTGATGCCGGTTCCTCTGCCCTCGCCGGTGTCTGAGGCAGCAGCTACCTTTGAAGCCAAAGCTGCCGTATCGCGGCTATCGCTTCTCCCCATCCCTGCGCAGAGGGTAAACACACTCTCCCACTCCCTCTGACAGCCGGAGATGGAGATGCTCTTTCATACCCTCCCCGCTCGCCCACCTGCCGCTGAGTGGGAGTTGGAAAGGCAGCACCAGGATGGGGAATAAGACCTGCTAGTGAGCCGCGGCCTCCCCCTCACTGAACCAGAGCATCGTTAGAGCCGTGCAGGGTGGTCCCCCGGGAGCGGGCAGCCGTACCTTGGGCTGCAGCCTCTCGCCCTCTGCCAGGAACTCGGCGATGCCCCTGGACACGGCAGCCAGCCCCCGAACCAGTCTCCTGCAGGCGTTCGGGCCGATGCCGAAGCTGTAGCACCTGCAAAGGGACCGGGAGCGTCAGGATGCAGGGGACAAGCCATCCCACCCCCCAGCCCCACGCAGCTCACCCATTCCCGGCCGGCGGAAGACCGCCCCAGCTTTATCCCACTGCTGTGCAGTTATCCAGCGTGTCTGGAGGAAAATAAACCAGCTCCTCTTTTAGGTGGCTGGCAGGAGGGTCGGGAACCGGCAGCCCCCTCCTCTCAGCAGACCTCAGATCCCTTCCCCAAAGAGCAGCCTTCGGCTGCGACACTCAGGGGCTTCCCAGCGGGACCCGACAGGACCCCAAGCCCTCGCCTCCTCTGCAAACACAAATAAGCTGCTTTGCTGCCAGTTCAGCTCTTTTCCCTGCTGAGCGTCTGTGGTCAATAGCACTAAAGACCCAGTAATTATCTCTGCTCACAATTAAAATAAACGTTTTCTCAAGGAAAGAGGAACCAGCCAGGCGAGGCTGCTCCCCTGACTCCCAGCTCAATGAGTCAGGATTTGGTTTTGGCTGAAGGCTGCAAGCCCTGAGCTGAGCTGGAGCCTGGGCAGGAGGGGCAGCACCTGGCGGGGCTGGATGCCGTAGGAAGGCAGGAGGGATGGGGCTGGGTGGGATAGGGCGTTCGGCCAGGGCAGTGGATAGCTGAGGAAGAAACCCCCTTCAGCAGCAAGCTGCATCTGCACGAGGGGCTTTTCTTTTAGAGGTTTTTAATCCCCAGCTGGCTGCAAATCTTAGGTCAGCCTCACGCCCTCTTAAATAAGGCTCTGATCTTCTTTTGAGACAGGGGCCACACACACGACTCGGCGGTGCGCTGGGCATTGCCTTCCAGGGTCACCTGAGACCACGCTCTAACTCTGATTGCATTTAGCCCACCGCCATGCCTCTACAAGAGCGAGGGAGGGGTCGTTCTATACACCCGGCAAGCAGTTAGACCTCCATATAGTAAAACCAGGGCAGAGCATCTTCCCTGATAAGCCCCGAAGTCTGAGGGATGGAAGAGAAATAAGGTTTTCTTACATTTTTCTTATGTTTCATGCCCCTTAAAGAGGCAGAGGAGAAACCAGACCAGCCTGTCATCAGGGCTGGGGAACCAGGCTGGGAGCTCGATGCACAAATTAGCTGCTTTTTACATTGCTCTCTTTCAGCATATTCAATTCTGAGCAGCCCCATCCTGGAAGCAGCTGGGGCCAGACCCAGATGTGCTTTAAAAAAAATAAAAAAAACCGGCAAGGAAGATTGTTCGTGTGTCAATCTCTCCTAGCAGGAAGCATCAGACGAGAGCCTGTGAAGTTGTCAGCCCAATTATCCTGCTTTTGATTGTTTAAAAAGCATCTGAACTTCTGGGATCTGTTCCAAACCCTTTGAGGTTCTCCCGTGGCTCATACCAGCAATCTCTCCTGCCTCCATCTCTGAAGCGGGGACGTCTGTGAGATGGAGCCATGATCAAGGAGAAGCACATCCTCCACCGTGCCAGGCTTTCGCCCCCACAGCGGCGAGCCCTGCTGCCCTCCGTACCTGGTGGAGCAGGAGTGGTTCCGCAACAGCTCCAGGACCTTCCCCGTGTTGGTGATGGCCCCGTCCGTCAGCAGAAAGAGCAGTCGGGGATGGCCCCTGTGGATGGGCTGCCGGATGACCCACTTCAAAGGTGATAAGATATTGGTGCCACCCATATCGGCCCCGATCCGCTTGATGCTCTCACAAGCGATGGCCAGGCTCTCCTGCCCAAAGGAGCAGCAGAATCATCAGCCTCTGCACCAGCACCCTCCGAGCACCAAGGAAATGCGACTCCCCCTTCACCCACCTCGCAGTAAGTCCGGCTGGCAGGAAAGAGGGTCTTGAAGGTGGATCCAAACCCAATGACATTGAAGAGACACGCTGGCATCAGGCTCTTGAGAATGACCAACAGGGCATCCTGGAAGGGTGGAAAGCAAGCAGACATCAGGCATGCCAGGTCTCTCCCTGGCTGCCCCAGCTTCACCAGTAAAAGCCCTGCCCAGATCCTACCTTGCCATCACACCTTATTCCCACCTGCATGCATATGATAATAAAACCGCTGTTTCTTTCACCTGCGCTGCATGCGAAACCCCTGCATATTACTTTGCTCTTTCCAAAGTCCCTTAATGATATTTGGGTCCCAAAGCAGTGGGGAAAATGGGGAGCCTTCAGAAAAAAAAAAAAAAACAAAAAAAAAAAAAAAAAAAACAAAAGAGCTGAACAAATTTTTCTGTTTGTTTTTAACTGATTAAATTTGTGCTTGCAATACGGTACTGCAGCATGGAGCTAGTGGGTGAGAAGCAGAGTGTGAAATTGAGAAGTGCGACACGCAATGCATTTCAATGTCCAAACTTGCAGAAAATAAACAAACAGCTTAAAGTCACACAAAAGGAAAAGCCTCCCCCATCCCCAATTCTCTTGTATTCGTAGCTGGCACCCATTAAAATAACTGGGAGAGCCACTTTTAAGCTATTTTCTTTACCAGAGGTGGTTATCTAACTTGCCTATTCCTGGTCTTTACATAAGGGAAGAGCAATTTAAATTGTCTCAGACATGTGATGGCCACGGACAACTCCAGGACGGAGCTTGTGTTAGCAGAAACTGGGCAAGAGCTACCCAAGGAGCTCCTGAGCTTGCAGGGGCAGCAGGAGCAATTAGCGTGGCAGGAGAGGGAGCCCAATTTCAAGCAAAGTGCTGGCAGTGTTCAGGAGCAGCTTGGTTCTTTCTGTTTATATGCTGATAAAGGCAGACTCCTTCCAGTCTGCCTAGGGCAGCAGAAACCCTAGAGTCAGCCCCAAGAGAAGAGCTGCCAAGGTCAAACGAGCAAGAACAGCCTTCTTGCTTTGTCATACGCAGTGGCAAAGACCGAGTAACCGCAGAGGGTGGGTGCTGGAGCTGCACGCAGAGAAACCCCCGGCCTGGGAAGAGCCACAGGGAGCCGGCTGGCAGGTCAGCCTGGTTCCTGACCCCTGTAGGACTCAGCAGCAAGGCAGAGCCGCAGCGCTGCGGATCAGCGAAATAATGTACGAGAATGGGGCTGCTCTTTAACAGGCTCCAGAGGACTTTTAAACCAAGCTGTTATCTCAAACCTACGAGAATATATTTATACCGCTGCTTCCCAGATGGCTCCTGGGATGCTGGCTCTTCCAAATCTCAACACTGACATCCCATCTCGGAGCTAATTACAAGAAAGAAAAACAGATTTCCAAATATTTTTCCCAAAGTGGGCAACCGATGCCTGCTTTCTGTTTCAGCAAGCGGAAAGATTTATTGCTTCTTGCGGTAAATATTGATCTTGATCCTGTTGCACTCAATATCTATACGGCAGCTCAATAAGAAGAGATGTTTGCCTCCAGAGAAGTCAGTTCCCAGTTATTAGTCTAGTTTTGCCAGCGAGCCCACCCGGTGCGGGCACCGTCACGGGCCTGGCTCTTCTCCCCAGCTGCATCAGGATGGGAAGGGAACCAGCCGCAGGAAATTTAAACCCCTGAACTTTCCACCCCAGCCACTTTGGCTGAGCGCCCTCCTGCTCGGCAGCGAACCGCATCCTCCCGGCTGCACGCAGCCAGCCCGCGCCGGACCGTCCCCTCCCCGTCTGCATCTCTGCAAGCTCTGCAGCTCAGCTTTCCCTGCTGCGCGCGGCCGAGCCCTGCCACGCCGCTCACCCAGTGCGCTGGGGGCGATGCAAATGTCTCCATCAAGCGTAACCCACCCAAACCCACTGAGAGCAGCCCCTGCCATGAGGTCCCTGATGTTTGCAAGTCATAAACAAGGATGGGGGACTCGAAAGAGATACAGCGGTTTTCTCCCCTGTGGTATCTCCTCTGAAATCTCCAATATCTCCCCTGAAATATTTTTCCAGAAGGGAGATGGTGTTTTCCCTGTTTTTACAGCCCTCCTGCGGATGGGAGTCCCAGTTCAGGACCTCTCGGAGAAGGGCTCTATCCCTGCAGGGTCCCCATCCCCATGGGACAAACCAGCCTCCACGGAAGCTGCAGAGACCACTGTGCCCACACCCGGCCACGCTGCAAGTCAGAAAGCAAAAATCTGGCCTGGGGCAGAGATGCCTCCTGATTCCCAGGCTCCGAAATGTGCTGAGGGAAGGGGGTACCACCTCGGAGGTATCCTGACCCCTTGGGTGGATGCAGGGGACGTGTTGCAGCCGTCCTCGGGCTCCCCCCGGCATCCCGATCCATGTTGCCGGAGGTGGCCGTCCTCTGACAGTTCCCATGGAAACCGGAGAGAGATGGATAGGGAGATGGGCTTAGAAGATGCTCCCTGCTGCTCGCCCTGGGCGGCGGGTCCTGCAGAAGGGGGTGCAGCCATGCCCAGGGCAGCGTTTGGGTCCAAATCTGGGTGGCGCCTGTGTTAGGAAAGGGTGTGAGCAGGACACCTGGGGACACACGAGCTCGGTGAATCTCTCAGACACCCAAATGCAACCGAACCCCTCAGAGGAAGCCTGCCTCTGCGATTCCCTCGCTGTCCTCAACCGAGATGCACGGGGCAGCGCAGACCCGTGCCCCCCGCTGAGGAGGATGTGATATTCATCAAGCTATGGGGGCTTACGTGGCCCCAGAAATCAAGACAGAAACTTTCCAGAAGAGCTTTTGCCAGAGAATGCAGCTTCTCACCGAGACCTGCCAGCTGGCAGGCATCGGACACCAACCTGGCCTCCAAAGCACGTTAGGCGGGGATAAGGATAATTAGTTGCTGGAGTGATTTCCCCTTTGATGGGCAGAGCGGTCCCCAGCAGGCTCAGGGCAGGAACCTCTCCAGACCCTTCGGGCAGTAGCACAAAGCCCAGCTCTCATGGGGCAACCTGCAGCTGGGTAAGAGTCACACCTGACAGGGGAACCACAGACCTACGCAATATCATGACATGGCCTTTCTACAGCCCCTTTTTTATCCGGAGGTCTCAGCACACCTCTCATAATCCTCCACCGGACTGCAGGCATTCATTTGTGTTTGAAAAAGGGATGCATCATGTTCAAACGACTTCTCCGGGTGCACAGAGGTGCCTGTCAGCAAAATGTCTCCTAATGCATGGTCAGCTCGTCACCCTGAAGCATCCCTTGGAGCTCCCCGGAGGTTTCCCACCTAGGCAGCAATCGCCCCAAGCCCTCCCGGAGACAGGGAGAACCGGAGGAGGAATGCAGAAGACGAGCAAGCCAGCAAGGAGGGGGAAAGAAAACACCTTTACATTTGATGCGTTGATAGGAAGAGGAACGGAACGGGGAGAGTCAGCTTCGCTGCAGGTACCTAACGAGCCACACGGTTGAGATGACTAAAGCTACAGCATATAATTACCCCCCATCCTCTCATAATGAACACTCATCAGCACTCAACAACCCCCACTGCTCTCTAATATTCATCCCTCGCTGGCACGCAGGCACTTCCCCTCCTGCGTGGTACCTTGACGCGATTGATGTTCACACCGCTCATGCTTCTGCTGCGGTCTACGAGGAAGATAAACTCTCCTTGGGCTTTCTGGAGGTCTGGCTGGATGGTCCTCAAGTCAGGGCAGAAGTTGAGCATGATGACGGGGTGGTGGGGGATGTCCTTGTTCAGCCGCTTCCTGATGATTTCCGTCTGCAAGAAAGAAGGAGAGAGCTCGAGAGGTTGGGTTTTTCTGCCCCTTTTCACTTCGAAAGGGAATCAGAGCAGGGCTGCGAGCCCAAAGACGTAAGTGCACGGCCTTTTGTGGGCAGGGATCGGCTGGTTCTGGCCTCAGTGGTGACAACACCTGAGCTCAGGCTGCGCTGCAGGTTGTTCTGTCTGTACCCCCTCGAGGGTGAGCGGGATTCCTGCCTCCTCCCAGCCACGGTCACGCTTTGCCTGGGAGGCAAAGGCTGGCAGAAAGCCTAAATCAGGGACCCCCTGCACGCGTGGAGGAGAGCCTGGTGAAGAAATGAAAAGATCTGGCCCCTTGCAAAACTTGACTCTCCAAACATTTCATTAGATCCCTCCCGAAAACGTGGTTCATTAGCGCAGTTTGGCATCGCACCGAGGCACTCGGGAGGTTTTGTCCATGGTCACTCAATAATGAAGTGCGAGATGCAGCCCTCGGCAAGCTGTATTCACTGCTTCGATTCGTTCCTGCCACCTCTGGTTTGCTGTTTCTTCTGCCCATTTCTTTTATCATTTTTCTTTGTATGGATTGAAACGCTTTGGAAAGCCGAACCGGCCGCTCAGGACATCGTTCGATAGGAACCCGCATGATCTATGTCTCTGTACTGCACATAGCTCTAATGGCTCTCTGCATTTTGCCTCACTTTATTTCAAGTATCAATCTTAATTAAAAACATGATAAAATTAAACTGGAAAAAGCCTCCTGTGATGGGATTATAATCTACTGGTGTGTGTATATAAAGCAGCCCTGGGTTCATGGCCACGGCCGCAGTGAATCAGCGCATCGCTGCTTTCGAGGGAGCTCCGGGACCCCACATCAGCACAGCCCATGGCCTTTCATCCCTGGGTCTGCAGTGCGGAAACATCCACCGCAATAGGCAGCTCGGTCCTTGGGGGCTTTGTTTGCCTTTTTTCCCCCCACCTCTTTCAAAGGCTGCTGTTTCTTGCTGGTTTCACCAGGAGTAAACCAGACCCCAAATAACTGGGCTTGTTTTCTCCAGCCATGAGTCATGTTCCTAGATCTACGAGCTAACGACCAGCCTTTATTTTATAGAACTCACTAAACTCAAGAGTCCCTGCGGATCAACACACACACGCGGGCTTCGCTTTCGGCTGCGCTGCCCAAGTGCTGCTTCTCTGACCCCTGTGAAAAGACAGATCCTCTTCACAGGAACAAGTACCCCGCTGTCGCCCCAGCTCTCGCTCATCCTCCTGCATTTCACTCTCGCGCTTCGGAGTCTAAATTAATCAGTCACTGGGAACTGGAAGGGCTTTTTTTCATGCCCATATTCCTCCAGCCATATGACATTATTTCGTTCAACATCTTTCCCAGCATGGATGTGTACCACATTTCAGACTAGAGGGACCGTTGCTGCCTCTCTGCCTGATGACCGAATCGTGGCCCCGGACCTACCCACAGCACTCCCTGGGATGCTGTTGGGGATCCAAGACATAAAATCCCTGCGTGATCGGGACAAGCCCATAACCTGGATTTCCCACTGCTTCAGAGTGAATTCTCCAGGCAAGCCTTCAGTAAACAGCCTCGAAGCTGCTGCTGCGGGTCAGCCAGAAAAGCAAGCATCTCATCCGCACCGTCTCTTCTCCCCACCTCCCCTCCGCTCCGTTCCCCTGCACCCATTATCCAATTACAGTAAACTAATCAGATCTTGTCGACCGAGAGTTGATTCCAGCGTGCATTCGTCTCCACCACCCTGCTAGCTGATGAGCAGGCGAGGTTTTTGCATAACAAACTGAGGGGATGAGAATTAATTATCATTTACTGCTGAAATTTCTGGGCTAATTCATTTAAGCCAAGAGGTGCCCAGTGTCATGCTCTGAGCAGCAGCAATTCTAGCCCATAATCTACCCCAGATATTCAAGGCATTTTCTCTGCTTCTTGCCCTTCTCTGTGCAGTTGCTTCCCAGCCCTCCTGGGGCAAAGAGGTAGGTTTCCTGCAGAGAAATGGCTCTGCAACGATCCCCCCCCCGATAATTTGACATGCTAAAGACACAGAAATAATTAGAGAGCCATCTGAGCCGTAGCGTGGGAGTTTCATTTCGTTCCACCTGCCGCACGCTGAACACAATTAAGGGAGACGCCTGCCACGTGAGCAAGCGCGGTCCTGATCCCAGCATCGCGCCGCAAGAGAAAGCGAAGGGCAAAAGGAAAGAGAAGAGGGTTGATGTGCCTCCGGTGAAAGGAGCAATCACGGCAGCACAGGGAGGCACCTTCGCAGCAGGTTCAGGATGTCTGCCAAGCGGGGGCTCAGGCTCAGACACGTGGAGAATGAGTTTTAGGGGAAATGAGCATCCCCGGTCGCAAGCGAGAACATCTGTGCATGTAAAGCAGGGAGCTGACACAGTAAGCCCGGGGCTGTGGTTACACAAGTGCGCCGCGTGCCTTAGGTGAAGGCGCCCACCCTGGGAATCCAGAGGGTTCTGACCAGTCCACCACTCTTCACCGATCCCAGACACACTGATGTGGCAGCTCAGAAGTGCGAGGCTGTCACTCATTGCTTCAGAATTGCTGAAAGACGAGGCACAAATCCCAGAGCAGATATTTTTCTATTTGCTGATCAGCAGAACAAAGAGAAGTTTCTCCTACCTTGTCTTCAGTTCAGCTCATTATTCCAAGTAAAATCACTTATTTCTCTCTGACAGCTATCCAGAAACGGTAAACATTTACTGAGCAATTAAAAGAATATTTTATTCTATGTCATTGCAATAATTATAATACCCTTAATGCTATAACAATGTACCTATCCAATTATGCTATGCTAGACTAGTACTAATTATACACACAATAACCATCTCAGAGCTTCTTCCACACTCAGTTTATCAGAAGCACTGCAGAATTTTCCCCTCTTCCTCCACATGAGCCCCTCTCCGAGGGAGGATGCTGCAGAGCTCATCGGGCCAGTGTAATATCTGGTACCGCAGGCAAGCAAGCAATCATTCACTTGCACAGCTCCAGTCCCAAGGAAAGCCTCAGCTAACACCTGCAGCTTTTGCTTCTCACCTTTTTCTCAGCACTGGGGTCCTTCTTAGTGCCTTTAATGAAATCATTCTTCCCCTTCAGGTGTCGTTCATACTCTGCAGGCATCATATCACCTTCTTCCATTAAGACGTGAGGCATGTGGGGCTCTGGAAATGCAGAGAATGGGTGAAGAACAGCCTTAGCTAAACTTTAGGTTGGCAAGAGATGCAGACACTCAGCTGTGAAGACAGAGCAATATCTCAGAGCTTGGGCAACATGAGCAACCTTGAGAGGTCTGGGATTATCTCCTAGCAAGCCTAACCCCTGACAATACTCACAAAACCAGAGCTAATCCAGCTGTCTCCAGCACTAGCGGGGAAGGTCCCAGGAAGGGGCAAGACCAGCAGAGAAGAAGCAGAGCCCACCTACCACTTGGATGGATCAAGATCTCCACGGGTCTGTCGAAGGTGTGTTTGTTGGCCAGCGTGATCACGATGCTCTTGGCGGAGCGAGCGGAGGGGTCGGCGTCTGCTCGGATCTCGTGCGTGGGGCTCTCAACGCCTGCCCGGGGAAACCGAGGTGTGGTTAGGGACTGAGGACGGGGAAGGCCAGGGAGAAGAGATAGCAAGATGGAAGAGGACGGGAACCGAGCGGACTATGAGATGCTTCTGCCCTATCAACACCCCACGGTAACACCAGCACTGTACTGGTAAATCCACGCCAGCGCAGTTAACTTGCCAGAACAGACTCCACATTTCAGGGGCAGAGAAGGAGGAAGAGTGTGGACATTGCCTGGAGGAGGTGATAAACCAGCCTGGGGCAGCAGGATGGTCCCAGCACTCCTACCTGCCAGCAAGCACGGCCCCCGGATCTCCAGGTGGAAGCTGAACTCGTACTCGAAGGGGTTGGTGGCCTCAGTCTCCAGCAGCTGAGCCAGGCAGAACCTGCTCCCTTGCTCCGGGCTCCCTGATCCGCAGTAGTGCTTGTCCCTGCCGGTGAGACGAACCCCAGTCAACACTGTGCACGTGTTACATCCCCACAGGAACTGCAGATCTGCTGGAGGTAAAGCCTGCAGCAGCTCTCCAGCCTCCCGCAGCAACAGCAGGCTTCTGCTCTGCCAGTCCTGCATCCCCCCAGATCGGCCCCAGGCAGATCCCATCCCGTGGTTTTTCGTACGTTCGTGCCTGGTGGCTGGAAAGGCTGCCGGCATTCTCCAGGCTGGGCTGGGGGACCCTGGGGACACACACAGCTGGCAGAAGGACCCTCACGGCCCCGCTGGGCAGCGTCTGCAGCTCAGAGGAGGTGCTGATGAAGATGGAGACGCTTTCCAGCGGAGGAATCATGCCCAGGTTAGCCACAAAAACAATCCTCTCCAAGTCCTCATCCATCACAACCCTTCCTGCACAGAGAGAGGACCACACCAGGGAGACACAGTGTCACAACCGTGGAAGGTGCTCCTCCCTGGGCCTCCCACGGCCACCCCAGCCCTGGCTCAAATGCCCAAACCAGCCCTCACTGCGCACATCAGCATTTCTCAAAACACCCCGAGCTACCCAGCCCTCTGCACCGCTCCTTCAGCTGTCCAGAAGCAACAGTGCTTTCCCAAACGGATGCGATTGCCGCTTTTGGCAGACACTGAAAGGACACAAGCACAAAACCCAAGGCTCAGCCTTTCAAAAGGAGCCCCCCTCCATGCCATGGCATCTGACCTCCCCATTCGGCTTCCCCTGGTTTTCTTCCCCACGTGCAGTAAAATGCCCCTGACGCCCTCACCGCGTCCGTCGCGAGCTCTTCCATCGGGGAGGCTGCAGCCGTCGAAATACGTGTCATCTATTTTGGCTTTGTCTTTTATCTGCACTGTCACGGCGCGCCGGGACACGGCCGCCTCAAACCCGACGACAGAGGTGCGCTCATCCAAGGGGTAGACAAAGAGACCTGCCAGCCAGAAGGGTTTTTTAGCAACACCAAGCACTTGCCCAGACCCTCCAGCGAGGACCACAGGGGCCAGCTCCCTCTTGGCACTTCCATGCATGCTCCTGGGATTTTTCACGCTTCAAAAATTGTGGCCCTGGACCACTGAGGACACAATACCCTTGGCTACTCTTCCTGCAGGGATCTAAGGGTTTAAGGCATGCACAGAAACCCAGCGCTGCAATATCCCTGGCTCTAAATCTCCTGTAGTAGCTCGTGCGCTGGGAGCTTCACCCCTTGAAACTTGCCTTCAAAAGCCTGGGCTTCTGGGTTGCGGTAGGTGAGCAAGGCTGTCATCCCGAAGGCATAGCCGCTGACGCACGATGTCACCTCTGATGCGGAGAGGGGGAGTGGGGAGTGGGTCGTCTGGTTAATCAGCCCTGGCATCTTCCCGGGGGTCCGCTGGTGACGGTGGGGTCACCCGCAGCGAGCTGGAGAGAGGTGGAAGGGCGAGAATGAATGAGGAGCCCCGAGTGCCCAAAACACTTGTGTGCCCCCATCACCTCCATTTGGTTTCTGCAGCCCTGAGGACAGAAAGGTGGCCGACCCGGGACCGGACGAGCCCTGGGCTTGACGGCTCCACTGGTGGGGATGGAGACAAGACCCTGGTGGGAAGGCGCAAGGCAAACACTTGCCCCAAATCTGCACCGGCACAAGGGAGGAGGTTCAGGTTAAACCTGCCCGGCTGGGGACAGAGGTCGACATTGCAGCGGTGGATCACCCATCTCACCAGCTCCCGCACCCACGTGAGTCTGGGCAGAACGGATTAACATCATTTTTTGGCTCTCCTGCTTCTCATTATCCCCCAAACTGACAGGTTTCTCCAGGATAAAACTATGTCCTTGAGAGTTTTCCTTCAGCCTGCGGGAAGGAAGAGCAGGCAGGCAGAGCCAGGCACCCTCCCATGCCCTCGCCCGCCCGGAGGCAGGCAGTCCTCGCTGCATTTCGGGGCGGTGGCACGGCCCTGCTGCCCCGCATCTCCAGATCCCTTCTGCAAAGGCTGACTCATCCCTCCGCTTTGCTCAGCGGAGACATTCAGATGCAAAGTGGCTACTTCTGCCAATTACATTTCAACTCTCTTCCCCTAGCAGGTTTTCTTCTGTTCCAGTTCATCTCCTCCAAGACTGAGGGTTTCAAAGGAGACCTTTCAGGTAGCTCTGGGCCACATCCATCTCCCCTGGGGCATCAGGAGAAGTTGCTAGGCAGCAGTTCTCCCTGGCTGGCTCTGCAATGCTTTATGCAATGATTTACAAGGCCCAGAAGGAGCCAGCAGCAGTGAAATACATCAGTTTCTCATTTCCTAGCAGTCCTACGTTATTAAAACCACCTTTATATGCAAACGCCACGGAAGACGTGAATGACAGACATCAAGGCCATGAGCTCGCCGAGCGTTCGGGCAGGAAAATGGCACTAAGGGAGGAAAAAGGGAGAGCAAGGGAGAGCAAGCGGGGCTGGCTGGGATAGTGGAGAGCAGCCGCAGCACCCGAGCAAATAAAACAGCAGAGGAGAAGATGGAGGGCAGTAATGAAGGCAGCATCTCCTGACTCCCAGCCAACAACCTCAGCCGTTTGTGATTTAATCCTCCTCTCCTTCCACTGCAAAGGTTGCTCGCGCCAGGAGCTGCCCACGGGGATCGGGGGATGCATCCAAGGGGATGCAGCCCCGCACAGTCAGGAGATGCAGGAGCGTGTCCAGCTCAGCTGCTCCGGCCCAGGAGTCGTCTATGAGCCCGGGGCAGGCTGTCGCACACCGGGATGCTCCAAGCCAGCCTAACAGGACTTGTAAAGTCAGAAGCTGGCAAGAGTTCACCTGCTACAGGGTGAGATAATGAAGGTCGTTTCGCTGCTGAGATGTGGCAGAGGCCATCAAGATATCGGGAAGTGATTAAATGCCAGGTGGGGGAAGAAGGAGGGAGGATTATTTTGCCTTAGGGAAGAAAGCAAGCAAGAAATAACAAGTGGAAGATGCTCTCTACCAGGTAGGCGCGACGGGAATTCATTACGGGGTTGCCAGAGAGGTGACCTGAGGCTCCAGGAGCGTGACTTCAGCCTGGCAGCTCTCTCAGCTGCGGTGACATGGTTGAGATCCAAGCCCCTCACCTCTCCTGCGCAGACAGGGCATGCCTCCCGTGGGAGCTGCTCTGCCAGCGGGGATTTCTGCATTCCCAGGCCAGCACAAGCAGTAAGGGACCCTTGGCAGGACGCAGACCCCCGTGCCACGTCCTGTATTAAGCACGCCGGGAGAGTTGCACCTCTCCTGCAGCTCCAGCACGGCTCAGAGGAGCCCTGCACCAGCCCTGCCTGCTACGCCAGCTGCAAAAACCACCCCACAAGGACAGGGAAGGCTCGGAGGGCTCTTCCCAGCTGCTTCCCCCCGGGAAAGGCCCTTGGGACCGGGCCGGGAGGCATCAGGCTGCTGCCAGCACAGTCCAGGGGCTGCTCTGCACAGATCGTGTCGCCAACGCCATCAAGTGACTGTAGCATGGAAAGGGGAGAGAGCAGGGAGGCTGGCGTGGGGGAGAGCAGAGGGAGAGCTGGCATCTCTCTCCTGTGCTCCCCCCGCCAAGCACCCCCCTCCTGCCATTGCTGCTGCGGGACCTGCACTCGGTCTCCATCCAGGTCACGGGGCTGGACCCTCCGGACGGGAGCTGGCAGGAGCCCGCATCCCAAAAACTACCACCGGCATCGCTGCGGCACAGGGCGTCCCTGCGCCCACCCTGTCCTCAGCGTGTCCGTTCACTGCCACCAAACGTGCCCTGCCACCCCACGGACCCGGCCAGATGCCTCCCGACCCACGGCCTCACGCTGCGTTTGGCATCCCAGGAGGAGAAGGGGAAACCGTTGGCGAATACCTCCAGCTTGCTGCATCACCAAAAATACCCCACACCCGTAATCCCATCGGCCGGGAAGCGGCTCAGGGCTGGGGACGGAAATCATCCCTTGGCCAGCCACGCTCGGGACCCGGCACGCCGGGATGCTACCACGTTTTTCTTTTTATTCCCTTGCTTTGCAAACACTCTTTCCTTGACAATCTGCTCCTCTCCATGGCCACGGCGGAGGCAGCGATGCTGGTAACATGCTCGCCCCGCTCCAGGTTATACCCCTGGCCAATTCCTGTGCTCGGTTTACGGGGAAGGCACTGATGCTGCACCGACGCCTGCGGACGGTCCCCATGACGTGCCGAGTGTGCAGGGCTTTGCTTCGGAGCGCAGACACGGCACTGCGACGCGCAGGCTCGCCCGCAGCTTGCACCAGCCGCTCCACCTGGCTGCAGGCGCCTGCCCCGACGCACGGGTGAGGCTTGGGGCTCGATTTTAAAGGACTGGGGTGGAAAGGGTGTTTATGTGCCTGAAAAGGAGGTGCAATGCCTGGAGAGCTGCTCAGAGCTGCCTGGGCACCCGTCTGCATCTCTAAGCACTGATGTGCCCTCAAAAAAATCTGGCTTTTGAGCATGTGTAGTAAAGACAGAGGCAGAATAATGCTCTTCTAAGGTGTATTTTCATGCATTGAATAGAAGAAGAGAGCAAACCACGACTGCTGTAGACATGAGCACGGAGCTTGGCTTCCACGCAGCTCCCAGAAACAGGTTGGGGTCCCAGCAGTGCCACCACCACAGGGTCCCTGGCACCCACAGCCGACCACAGGCTGGTAAGACCCAAACCAGCGCTTGGCGGCAGCGGCTCATCCCCACCCTGGTGTCGGAAGGCAGATGTCCAGAGGCAGCCCCGGCTGCTTTTGCCCCCCCAAGACACGAACGCAGCCATGTGAAGCCCAGCCCTGGTACCACACGTTGCGCCGGAGGCATTTTTGGGCCGCCGAATCGCTCCACCGCCCTGCTGCAACCCCCTGCCAGCCCCAAATGGGCTCCCTTGGAAATCTCACCTCCAGGTCCAAGCCAGACCTGGGTCACATCCACGCTGCTTGGAGGGCGACTGTTTTTCTGCAGCTGGGTAAAATAGTCCTTCTGCTTCATCTGTATCAATCAACACTGACATCCAGTGGCTTGTCAGGATGATTACAGCCGGCGTGCCTTGCGGAGATGTACAGATATACAGATGTACAGCCCTGGACGGACCGCCCCGGCTGGTGGCGGGCTGCCTGTTGCACCACAACCCTTCCTTAACATCTCTGGAGGCTGCTGGGCCACTGCCATGGGGAAGCAAACTCCCATCTGTTTGCAAAACCAAGACAGGAGAAGCCCTGCGCTTCCCAAACTGTCGGGGCTCTCAAGCAGAGCTACGCTTCGGCATTTCCCCTGGCTTCGCAGGGGCAGCACGGCCTGGGGGGGCAGCCGCCACCACGCTGCTGGGGGACCCCTGGCTTCACCTACCTGGCCCACATCAGCTGCACGGACCGGCATCAGACATGCAGGACCCCTCCAGCCGCTCTCCTCCAAAGCTCAAACCTGCCCAGGGGACTGGGATCAACCCCCTGAACTATTTCGAGGAGACAGTGGGAGCAAGCAGCGTCCTAAACGGCGCACGCAGCACTCTCCTGTCCGAGCCCCTGCGCAGGGCAGGGAGGGGAGGCTTTGCTGGTTGACAGCAGCACCTCCTGGAAGAGACAAGGATCCACCATGGCAGACCTGTGGGAACCTCTCATGAAAAGCCCTGGTAGCTGCTCTCCCCGTCTCCAGCCTCCCCTCGCCTCAAAACAGATTCCACCTGCTGGGAAATCCAGCAAAACAGCCGCTGCGTTTCACCCCGGCCAGAGCCGCTGCAGGTCTGCGGCGGGGTGACAATGTGGTACCCCGCTGCCAAAGAGGTGGCGGGGCTTTCTGGCCAGAGGCATGCATCCCTCTGGGAGCCGGGCATCCCTTTGGGTGCCCCAACAGGCACCCCGAGGCCTCGGATACGGAGACTGGGGGGACACTGGGGGGACGCTGGGGGAGCGCGCTGCTCCTGCCAGCACCCTGCTGAGACGGGCACCCAGCGAATGCACCCAGGCTCCCCCTTCCCGGGGTGATGCAGCACCATGCTGAGATGTGATTGACAGCTCCAGCAGAGCCAGATTTTGGGGACTGTCAATCATACCCCTGGCAGGTCTCTTGGGCTGTGGATGTTGCCCCAGAGCTGGGTCTTAAAGACGGTGATTCGTGTCCCAAGCCCCGTTTCTAGAGCCATCAATCACGTCCCTGTGCAGACAGCATTTCTGATACGGGGTTTAGTTAACCCCTGCCTCGCTGGCTCACAGCTGCACCGGTGCGGTGCGTAGAAGATCTCTGGGCTGAGCCAGAGAGGGAGGTTTTAGCCCAGACACCCTTTGGCTGGGCTGAAACTGCCAGGCGGCCAGCCCCACACATGGGATGCACCCAGAGCCAAGGAGACACGCCGGGCCCCAGGAACAGCACAGCCCTTCGCCATCCCCCTGTCCTGCCCCAGGCAAGCGTGGTGAATGCAAGCCAGGTCCTTGGTGCTCTGACCCTTACCGGGGGGATGGGAGTCCCCCTCACCCTGCCAAGGTCAGTCCTCCCTTCTCCCAAACCAGCGTGTCCACAGCTGGGATATCCCGCCTGGCTGCCCAGGAGAGCAAAAGCCCGTCACCCCCAGCATCGTCCCCCCCATCCAGCCTCCTTTGCTTTCCCTGCAGGGAGATGAAGACAGTCACTATTAACGTCTGTATGATTTTGGGGCAGGGGGGAGGATGCTCGGGGGCTCACCATCCAGCTGGGAAAAGGCAAGGCAGGGAAGCAGCAGCTTGCAAAGTGTGGGCTTGTGCCTGCAGAAATATTATGACAGGGATCTCTTCACAGAGCGGCTTTGTGCTGAGATTGTGCACAGCCTTGGAGAGTAACAGCCCGCACACACACACACACACACGCACACCCCTGCAGAGCACACACAGCCCAGCCTGCTAAAAAGGTGCAGGAGCAACTGGAGAGTAGCCACTGCTTTTCTTACCTTTCCTGGAAGAGGAGAGAGGAGGAGGAAGAGGAGGAAGGGGATGGGGGGGTTGGAGCAACTTCACCCGCTCCTGCCAGCCCCTGCAACTGCCCGCAGCCGGGCTTGGGGGGCAGGAAGGGCAGAAGAAATCCCGAAGGCGGCAGGCACGGCTTCAGACTGCTTTTGTCTCTGAAAGACACGGAGAGACGGAGATAAGGAGAGAGAGAAAAAGGGAGGGAGAGAGGGAGAGAGAGCAAGCGTCAGGGCTTGGGGTGGGGGGAGCGCCGCACAAGAGCCACCTCAGCAACCTGTGGCATTCGTCCCCCCCGGAGCCTCCCCGGGGCCCTCTCCATCGGGCAGCCGTGGCGGGGCTCCCGGCGCTGCGGGGTGCTCCATGGGGGTCTGGGATGGGGAAGGGGGGCTTACCTAACCTCCTGCAGCAACACGTGCCCCCGTGGCGAAGCTCTGCCGGGGAGCCGGGGAAGGATTCTTGCCTCCCGGAGCAAGGACCCCGCTCCCCACTGGCAGCCAGCCGATGAGCGCACACTTTCCGGAGCTGTTTGGGTGACCATCATTAAGTGGAGCCATTTGTTTTGTCAGGGAGGTAACCATGACAATCACCCTGTACACACACAGTTGGCTTCTCCAGCCTCCTCCCCTCGCTCCCCTCCTGCTCCGGGGGGCTGCAGGGGAAGGGGCGAAGCCCACCCGGGCAGAGGAGATGCCCTTGAGATGGGCAAGTTGGCAGAGAAAGGGGGATGCAAGCCCGCGTCCGAGATCGCCGCAACTTGCCTCCCCAGGGTGAGATTTTCGGCAGCAGCTGCCGGGAGGGGAAGAACCCCCCTTTCTCCCATCGCCTCTCCCTTCTGTCCTCCTCTTGGTCTTTTATAAAAAGGAGAGGATCCCAAAGGCCCCCCAAATCAGGGTTTTTCTGCAGCCCTAGGCCAGATCTCCCCTCTTCCCCCCCTCGCCGTTGTCTTCTCTGCTCATCCACCCTTTCCTCCCCAGGCACATCCCAAAGCCCCTCCCCAAGCAGCCCCCCGGCCATGGGGCGCACGGGAGGTCTAACGGGGACCCTCCCCACGGGCAAAGGGGAGCTATGCCGTAACAGAGGGATGTGCTTGCGCGGGACACAGTCCCTGCCCCGAGCGGCGTGCGCTTAAACGCAGGAAAAACGACTGGTAGATGAAAGGGGAAACTGAGGCAGCAGGAAAGGCGTCGACTCAGCTGCTGCCCCAGAGCGGAGCCGGACACCGAGCCTAGGCCAGAGCTCGCAGATGGGTAAGGCTCCTCCTCCTCGCTGCTACCTAAATTCGGTGCTGACGGCGCTGCTGCCGACAGGTAGCTCGCTAGCATTGAAAATATCACCGTCTCCCCCGAGAGGAAAAGCTCTCCGACACAGCAGCGATCTGCAGGAGGACAGAGGTTTTTTTCCCCCCGCCTCATCCTACGCAAAGACGCAGATCCGCCCGCACGCCTGTCTGCTTTGCGTGTCCCGCCGCAGACCTGTCCCTGGCAGTAAATCCATCGCCGCCGCCGGCCCAAGGCCCTGAACTCCCCCACGGGGCTCTACGCGAAAACACCTCTTGCCTGAACCCCCACATCTCCCTTTCCACCCGCGTTCAGATGAACCCCGGGCATTTTCTTTCTCCCCCTCGTCTCAAGGCACGTGTCCGCGTGTCGTAGGAGGACCGCGGTGGCCAGATGTACGGCGTCCCTAACGAAATCATCTCGTCTTCGTCGAGAAGGACGCGCTTTAGGGGAAATGGCGAGGAACCCTACAAGCAAACACCTAGTCGAGAGCTTTTTCCCTAAGCCCAACTCCCAGAGGCTGACTTAAGCCCTGAAGCCTGAGAATTTATGGTTCTTGCTAGACAAATAAGTCAGGCACCAAGAAGCCCACGTCCCACATTTCCAGCACCTGTTAAAACGTTTGCTTACTATGGCTTTTGGCTCCTACGAAGAAAATAACATATGTCGGGAGAAATCCTGGGATTCCTACCAACAAATCTGGTAGCTGCGGCATATTTATTTGCAAAACAGAGCAGGATCCGACATGGAGGCTGAGGCAGATGTGAGACCTTGGGAGAACAGGGCCGGAGTTGGTTTAGGGGGAACTAATATTTAGCGCCGAAGGCCATGCCACATCGCCGAGGGCATCGATGCGATGTTCCAAGAGCGCCGCCATATGCCAAAGCAGCACACAGGGCCTTCGTTCCGCCGGCGTTCGCTCCTCATCTTTCCCAGGTTGGCCAAGCCCAGGAAACCCCGCCGTCGATGAGGGCCACCTCCTCCCAGGGAGCGGCAGCTGAGAGATCAGATGGGCTGCAGCAGGGGCCGGAATGAGACAAAATCTGGGGGAAGAGAAGCTAAAATTAGCATTTGAGCTCACCCATCTCTTAGCTCGTGGCTTACCCGCCCAGGGTCAGATAAGAGGCGGCGGTAGGCAGCGTCTCTAACCATCAAGGCACTGCCGGGGGGTGTTTCCAGTCCTGTTTCAAGCCCGGGACCAGCCCAAGGGGATCTGGCGGCCAAGCACAGGGCAGGCTCTCCCGGCTTCTGGCCCGCTCGTTATTCAGCTCACTCCTGCTTCAACGTTAGGCGAGTACGCAAGCGCGGCGCCCTCGCATCCGCACGCTCCGAACGCAGCCTGCATCAACGGGCGGGGAGGTTTGGGCATGATTAAAAAATAAAAAAAGAACAGAAACCCCCCCCATCCTAAACCAAATCTCGTGCTGGATGGAGAGCAACAAGCATCTGTCAGTATCTCCATGCGCTGCTCGGTATGTAAATGCAGTTTTCCTCGTCCTGGAACGCTCTGGGGGATAAAAACCCATCACCCTGTTGCTAGACGGTGATGATGGAAAGGGATAACAGAGGGCTGAGCAGGGACGGCCGCCTCCGCTTAGCGGGTACGCGCACGGACAAGGAGCCTCCGGCCCGCTCGGTGGGTGAGGACCGCAGGTAACGCCACTAAAATTCCACAGCGCGACGCCTGCCCTCCCGAGATCTCTAGTTGTAGCACAGCCGCGGTCTGCTGATGAAGGGAATGAAGCATTTATTTAACGTTAAATTAATCTGAGTATTTATTTCATGTTTAAAAGAATAAACATTTAATTATTTGACAGCAGAGTCCCCAGCAAAGCTCAGGTCCCCGTACAGGCGGCTGAGCACCCACGCCAGGAACCCACCCCGGCCCCAGAGGCTGACGGAGAAAAGTCTTCCTTCACGTAGAAGAGACGCAACGCAGAAACACCCATGACCGCGCCTCGCTGACAGTCCCCGGAGCCTTGAAAACCCCAAGAAATCATTGCAGCTGAGGCAGAGGATTAGAAAGGAGGGCTGGAAGGATCTGTCTCCAGCTAACGCCGCCTAACCACAGGCAGCTCTCCTCTGGAAAGAAACCCGTGCCTCGATTTTCCCATCTCTAAAATGGGGCTAATCCCAATTACCTCTCTTTGCTGGAGGCGCGTGTCTCCGCAAGACAGCGTTACACCGGGAAGCGCGAGCACCCCTCTCTGTGCAGCTGAAGCGCCCGTCAGCCTCCGGGACTCCTGCCTTTCCCATGTTCCTTTTTATTTTTATCCCAGTGAATTAATTAGTGTCTCAGACTTGCTTTCAGCTGCCTGCTCTGTTCCCATTGAAAATCTCCTCGCGTTCAGCTCCTGTGCTCTGCATCCTCCCGGGCACCGCGATGAGTTGCCATGGAAAAAAAAAAAAGCCGTGATGTCACCTCTACAAATAAAACTGCCAGACCCCAAAGTTCACACGTGTGGCTGGGGCGGAATCCCGACGTAGAGGGACACGGGGGTCTCGCTTTGAAGAGGAATTAGATGGATCGGGAAGCATCAGACAGCGATACTCGGTAATCCCGGGTTTTAGTTGGAAGGGAACAAAAAAGCCTATCACAGAGGGGCGTTTGAAGAGCAGTAGCGAAGGGCCCGGGCTAACGCACCGGTGTCAGCAACACTGCGGGAGCGGCGGACAAGGTTTCTCACGCACAGAAAGAGATAGCAGCTTAGATGGGAAGTTTCAGGCTGTGGGAGCAAACAAAGCGGCTCCGTGTCTTCGTTAAAAGGGAGGGCAAATAGCGAGACAAGGAAGTAGCCATCGTCTTGGGAACTTCTGGCTGATGCCGACGGGCTTGGCTGTTTTACTAGTCCTGCCGCATTATAATAAAAACACAAATTAAGACCCTCTCCGAGGGCTGCTTCTTCCACGCAAGGCTCAAGGAAGCACAAACGCTGCGCAGGGAACGGCAGCCCAGCGAGGAAATCCCGCAGGCCCTTCCCGCACTTCTTTCCTTTCTACTTTCCCTTTTTCTCACCTTTATTCCAGGAGCTTTAAAGAACAGGTTTGATACCGGGTCTGAGCCAGCTCCTGCCCTACAGCGAGAGACAGGACGCAAACGACTTTTGCATGTTCCTGCCGCTTCTACACCTCCGTGGCTCGTTGTACAACCTTGTTTTTCACGTACATCTCTATTTCAGAGACAGAAAGAGCTGCGGTTCCTGGTTCCTTCTCAAATGTCACAGCCTCCGCCTGATTTCCCACCGGTCTCAGCTCCCAAAGGGACTCCATCACACAGGAAAACCGAGCCCCACTCCCACGCCATATGGGGGGCCAGACCCCACACCATGCAGCAAGGCAGGCCCTGACCCCAGCCCCACACCATACAGGGGCCCAGGCCCCACACCATGCAGCAAGGCAGGCCCTGGACCCCACTCCTGCACCATACAAGGGGCCTGGCCCCACAGCATGCATCAAAGCAGACCTTGGCCCCCAGCCCCACACCATAGAGGGGGCCTGGACCCCACTCCCATATCATACAGAGGTCCTGGACCCCACGGCATGCAGCAAGGCAGGCCCTGGCCCCCAGCCCCACACCATATGGGGGCCCAGCCCCACAGCAGGGCAGGCCCTGACCTCAGCCCCACGCCATACAGGGGCCCAGCCCCACAGCAGGGCAGGTCTTGGCCCCCAGCCCCACGCCATACAGGGGGGCAGACCCCATACATGCAGCAAAGCAGGGCCTGGCCCCCAGCCCCACACCATAGAGGGGGCCTGGACCCCACTCTCATACCATAAGGGGGGCCTAGCCCCCAGCCCCACGCCATACGGGGGCCCAGCCTCACAGCAGGGCAGGCCTTAGCCCCCAGCCCCACGCCATATGGGGGCCCAGCCCCACAGCAGGGCAGGCCCTGACC